>JAZGTJ010006827.1:0-24086 GCA_036877575.1 Botia almorhae
GGAATGAAATAAATTAGTACTGAGGAATGAAATAAACTAGTACTGAGGAATGGAATAAACCAGTACTGAGGAATGAATAAACTAGTACTGAGGAATGAATAAACTAGTACTGAGGAATGGAATAAACTAGTACTGAGGAATGGAATAAACTAGTGCTGAGGAATGAATAAACTAGTACTGAGGAATGAAATAAACTAGTACTGAGGAATGGAATAAACCAGTACTGAGGAATGAATAAACTAGTACTGAGGAATGGAATAAACTAGTACAGAGGCAGGTTTTATTACCTGGTCTTTTGAAGCATCTGGAGTGACTTTGGCTTCTTTGCTGGTTTTGGTCTTCTGATGAAGAAACGAGAGAAGAGAGAGTGGAGACAGGAAACATGATGAGTGTGCAACAGGATCAGAATGGCATGTTTAAAACTAATATGGCTCCTTCAGATACATGTTAGAGAGCTGAGCCTGTTCATCTGCATGGAGATGAAAATGCAGAATCTCTAGTGAGGATAATAATGTCAGTCTGTCTTGGGGAGGTGTGGTTACACAGGTTCACACACAGAGCTGGCTGGCAGTGATGGTTCTGAACGTGTTTCTGGTATTGAGTCAGTTATTGTCTTCAGGAGATGGCGTAGACCCGCCCACTCTTCATCCCAGCACACTTCTCCAAACGGACTGGCCTCACATTACACAGCAAACAAAGACATGCTGCATTCTGACACGGCCAGAGCCTTGATTTAGCCAAGACGAATATTGTACAAACGTCTACTGAAACAAATCCCAAAATGAAAAACTTGTGTTGGTCCAGAACAACAATCCCTCTGGAGTCTGTAGAGCACCATGTGTTCAAATATACTCACATGTTACACTCTTTACATGAGTAAAATCTCACAAACACAGCCCACTACATCTCCTGTTGCTCTAATACTGATTATTGTAATCTAGTATTGTAAAGTATTAGCTAGTGATGCTAAGATCATGGGCTCACTTCCCAAAGCATAGATGAACGTATAAAATGTAGTCACTGTAATGTCTCTGGATAAATTGTGTCTATAAATCACTCAAGGCTGTTTAGAGAGAGCAAATAAATGAAGGCAATGAAGATTGTACTTACAAATGTTTTGAAAAAGTTCATAACTGTTTTTTCTGGGGCTTGCACGTCCTCTGACTGAGTTATTTCTTCTGCGACTTCCACAAGATCTTCCAGGAGTTCGAGAGCGGCACCCTCGGACGCTGGCTCAGCCTCTGTGCTTGTCTTAACGGCCGCTGGTTCCTATAGACAAATACAGAAAATTAGCACTTGGAAATGTGTTACAAACCTACAGCTGATGTGCAATAGCTGCATTGAAACAGAGGCACAATTCCATCCATGCCTCTGCCTACTCGAGACAGCCAGCCTCAACAATCACTCTTTTATTAAAGCCTGTTTCCCCCCCTCACTCATTGATATTCAGAAATGTGCTGGGCTTAATGTGATGCGCTTTAGAAACGGTTTCATTTCGATTATATACCGTATGTGGTACGTTTGTTACATTTTCTATTGTATATGTATATCAAAGGCATCATATATCACATATACACAGATATAATACTGGTTGATGGTGACTGGTGTACAGTACAGCTCCTGGTGAAGCTGTTAGTTTCATGCAAATGGAAAATGGCAAACCAATAAGAAAAAGACAAAACAGAAACTTTTGTTAGATGAAAGATAATTTAGTCTAAGGCAGTTAAATATAGACAAAACACAAGCCGATATAAACAAACATGCTCATGAACTTTGTTTCATTTTCTGAAGTAGTTATTTTTCTTCTCACTCATAGAAAAAAGTCTGTTAATTGTGTTATTTGACAGTTCAATAACAATCGTTTTGGAGGAAAAGTTAGTTTGAGGACATTTTGAGTGGATTACTTCAACATGCTAGAATTGCATCCATGCGGCGAGAGTTCTGTTGAATGCATGCATCTATCCGGGAGGTCAGACTTACAGTACTGCAGTGGACATCATTTCCTTGGATCTGATTCTCTGTGCTGTTACTAAACTCATTCTTATCAATGTCGCGAACCTGGATTGTGATATGAATCTTGCTTTCATTACCACAAACATCTACACTGACCGGCTTGAATGAAGAACCTTCTAAAGCCTTCATGCACACCGACCTCAGATGAGAAAACAGTTTTGCTAAATCACTTCTACTTTCTGTGCTTCTCCACTCTTTAGCTGGTGAAGTCGCAGGTTCTTCTACACCTTCAGCTGGTGAAGTCGCAGGTTCTTCTACACCTTCAGGATGTTCAGAAATATGAGTAGATGTGTAATGTGGTGAAGCTGGTTCCTCAATAATCACCCAGCTTTCTTCATCCACAGCTGCCATTCCATTAGCAGCTAAGATGGGTTCTGCAGTCATCTGAGCCATTTCATCTTCAACAATCACTGCGGATTCCACTGATAACATCTCTGGGGCTTCGGCAACATCCAAGGTCTTCATGAAATTGTTTCTCGGTTCCTCTGTAAGAACATCTGATTCCTCTGCTTCATTTTGCTGCCTCATTGTTTCCTCAGCATGGGCTAATTGTTTTTGAGTGATTCCTAAATCTTTGTCCTCACTAATCTGCAGGATTTCCTCAACAATAGCAGAAATTTCCTCTGCTAGCAATGGTCCCTCAGCTCTAACTTCTGATTCTATGTCTCTCAACCTTGGTTCCACAGGCACACTGGTCACTAATTGCTCCTCTTCATCTGATATTATCATTTCGACCATTTTAATTAATTCTTTATCTTCCATTAATAGTTTCTCAGCATCAGTAGTTGCAGGTTCTTCATATCTGAATGACACTGGCATATGAACACCAACTACAGACTTGTGTTTTTCTGTATGCATCTCAGGTTCCTGAGTTCCTCTCACTGGTTCTTCAGATACAATGGCAGATGTTCCATCAACGGTTAGATGTTCTTTAGCCATAGCTGCTGGTTCTTGTGCTCGGCACAGATCTGGGAGAACTTCCAAGAAGGTCACAGCTTCAACATTGGTGTTTAAAGACTCTAGTGAGATGTTCTTTGTCTGTGATCTTGAACGTGTATGCTCTTCAGACACAGGTTGTGTTGGAATATCAGCCAACTGCAAATGTAGGTTCTCCACGGGTTCTTCAGGAATCTCCTCCTGGTCTGTGTTAATGATGACTATATCCTTTTAAAATGAGAAATGGGCAAATATGAAACAGAATGCAGTGAATCTATCTGAAACCGAGGACTTGTTGTTACCTGGTAGATGCTCAGAAAAACACTTCAAGTCAATGTCTTGTCAGCTAAAGAGAAATGGTGCATTTTGTTCTGACCAGGTGCAATTTCTAGTATACAATTATGTCTATATAATATTAGTACAATATTATTATTTTAAATTTTGTACAAAAGCCACAGCCAATCAGAAAACATCTAGTATGGGGTGTCTAGTATGGGGTGTCTAGTATTGGGTGTCTAGAATGGGGTTAGCTATGGACCAATTAGGCTACACTGTGGGTGGGGCAAACTTGGTAAGACACAACAGGTAATGAAGCTAAGCTTTTGTTCAACGATCTTGCTGCTAGTCTTGGTCATGGCTGGTTAGGACATATTCTCAGATTTACATAGAACAGGAAGAATTATTGCTATTAACCTGGAAGGTACGGTGAGTCTAAACTTAATCCTGCAGCTGTTACTTACAGATTGCTGCTCCTCCGCGCCTGCTGTCTGTCCATCAACCGAATCTTTGTTTTCTGATGCAGGTTTCACAAGTTCTTCCTTCTTCTTGAACATTTTACCAAAGAATTTGCTCACTTCTTCTCCAGTGGGCTTTAGGTCTTGTTTTGGAGGTTCTGCATCTGTTTTTGTATCAGGAGATGTTTCTGGTCCATTGGCTTTATCAACCTCCTCTTTACCTGCTGACGGTTTTGGCTCATTTGTGTCGGCTGCTGGTGGAACTTCACTCTTCGGCGGCTCTGCTTCTTTGTTTGCCACTACAGGAAAGAAAAGAAAACGCAGGATGCATGTGATGTAGAGGAATAAATATCTTTTTGAGGCTCGACATGAATTATGTTTGGTAACACACCCATTACACATAGATTAGGCCAAAACAACATCTGTGCAAGTGTATGAGCGCAAACAATTCTACCTACACAGGTTTGATTGAATGTACATAGAAGTTTGGACAGACAGTCTTTATAATAATTCATCGCATGTAAGACTGCATTATTAGCTGCACACGAGCCACTATAGCGAAACCGTGGATGGGACACATACACATACACTGGCCAAAAACTCTGCCTGAATCTGCAAATTGCAAATGTTAATTAGCACCAGGCAGCCATTGTTATGTACTCTAGCTTCATTAAAAATGGTTCTCAAATTCACTCTTTACTGGAGATCTGCCAGAACAGTATCATACGACATAGACTTCAACACTACTTTTATGTGTTTGTCTACAACACCCAAAGTTTACACACAGCTTTGACTCTGTGTTTTGACTCTTGACTAAACTTTGAGTTTACTTACTGACTTATACCAAACTGTGTAAACATTTGCAGGAGGGTTTAAATATTCCCTTATAATAATGTAGGAAGCTCAAAATATCAACTTGTTTGCAAGAAAACAATGTAAAGAAACGAATGCATCTGATGCATAAGACAGCATGCTGTATAATGCACATACCAGGCTCTGTTAAATCTGGGGCTGGAACTGCATGGGCGTTCAGATCTCCATTTTGGACAGTGTTGGCCTGTTGAATGACAGTGGTTAACTCATGTTTGGTTTTTAATATGAAGTCATTAAGCACTGGTCAGCCATGTTTAATACACAAACTGAAACACAACAGCAGCATACTGCACAGTGACCTGATGCACTTCTTCAAAACGTATCTTAAAGAATGTATGATTATAAACCATGTGATTTGATCACCTCCTGAACCGAGAGATCACATGGACTATCTGACGCTTCTAAAAAGATAATTTGTCACACAGCATGACCTGCAAATGAACTGCCAAAACCTGATTAAAAATAATTAAAAAACTAAAAAAAAGAGCAAAACAATGTTAATATAAAGGTGATTATACTAATACATTGAAATGCATTTATTGTAAACTTTTGCTATTAATATAAAAGGTGAACATGTTATTGGTCAACAACCCATCAGATAACAAACATGTAAATGAATTTCACCTTCTGATGTTTTCTCTGGATCGATTGCTCATTTCCCATCTTAACCAGTTCAGCAACTGAAAACCTGCAGCAACATTTCCAGTGTGACATTGTCAAAGTATTCAGTTACATGACTGAACTGAAACCACTATTCATTAGCAAATGTTTCATTAGAAATACATTAGAAAATGAATTCCTAACGAATTCCTTCGTTAGGAAATATCAGGAAATATTTCAGTTCAATATTTCAGGGTGGAGCAGCTTGTTGTGTTTCAATGAAAGTTGTAAAATTTAAAGGTAATTGTAAATTCAAAATAATAATACTAATAATAACAACACTAACAAACATTAAACAGCACTTATAATTTATACACAGCTTACTAACGCTTCATTTTTTACCTTTCTGATTTCTCCTGCCCCAAAACAGGCAATTCAATTAGAATCCGAGTAGCGTCCCAACCTGGATTCCAGTAATCAACAGCACCTCTGTCAAGCCTGTGTGTGTGTGTGTACATATACCTGTGCTGAGAGAGGGTGGAGCTCAAATCTGAAGTGACATGAGAGAGAGAGTACTGTAGTGAAAACAGCATGTAAACACATTAGAACTGATGAATCAGGATCGTGTCCTGTTGTTAATACTGATGAACTCTTCCCTCAGCTTTCATCAATCCATTCATCACACACAGATAACAAAACTTCACAGCAACGTATTGAAATTGTCCCATCAGGACTTCACTGCAAACACTGGACCAGAGACGGTGTGAGTCTGATCACAGATCAGCTCACGTGGGCCACCCTGTTTTGTAGGTGTGGTCGGCCCAAACAGGATGTGTGTGGAGGATATAAAGAAAAGTTTATTTGTCTAGTATGACTCTCATCCAGGGTACATGACACCCGACTTAACAACCTAAGCCTTTATTTATTTAATGATTCCTCACCACCAAAATACATCTTAATATTAGATACACTGCAGGGTCTAAAGATTAAAGGCCACGGGTGAAAACGGTTTTAAATTTTTCTTAGAAAATGATTTTTCCCATACATTTTAATTACAGCAGCCTGGACTCCACAAGTCTGTCGTAAATCAGGTGATCCATGATATTCCAGCAGGATCGGAACACATTCCAAACAGCATTCTGTGTGTTTCTGTGGAAACAAGGAAAGTGTTTGTTAAAAGGATTTAACATGGTCAATGTTTCAAACTTGATAAATCACTAACAGTGCGAAATCAGTTGTTTTATGCTTCTTTGTTTTAAATGTTTAAACTTTGTTTATTTCCAAGTATAAATCTGATCTCGATTTTCAATGTGACCTCTGACCTCTAGAACCCAGCTGTCGTTTTACTGATTGAATTATCTGCTCTTTATAGTCTGTTAAACTGATCAATTTAAGCTCGTCTTTAAACACAAAGAGATTTCTGTTGGGTTCTGTTGCGCTGGTTTGGCTTTTGTGATAAACTCTGGATTTCATTAGATCATTAATTCCAGGCCTCTGAAATGTTAAATCTGGAATATACTCTCATTCACTAAATAAAGACAACAACAACACCACCCAACAACATTAACAGATGTTGACAGTAGTCTCTACAATGTCCTTTATATGGACAGGAAATAGATGAATACAAATCATTGACCTACACAGAGAAACATGTTCTTCATCTTCAATAATAAACAAACACCAAACAGCAAATGTAGATGTAGGCTAATTTATGGTTTACTCATCTACACCATTAATCTCGTGATAATCACAGTATAATTGATGGTCCATGTATTCCACTCTCAGATACATTTGTATTTCTCACACACCCTTTTTTACAACTTACCATAAACCTTTAAAATAGCTTTTAACACTGAAATACTGTCATGCTTTTATTTTACCATCAGGCTCTCAGTTGTCCAGGCTGTTCTATAGGATAAATCAAATAGCTAATTGTCTTCTACACACAAACCATAAATTCAAGCCATTCTCTAATGTACCATCCAAACTCAGGCAGTTAAAGCAACGATTTAATTCACAAATGATTATTTGAGCTGAGGAATGCATTCTCTCTGACAGAGTTAACTGTGCCATCTTTAATATTGCATGTGATAAACGTCAAACAGCGCGATTCAAATACACGCCGTCTCTAATTCAACAGAAAGCAAGTCACACACAGAACAAAGCGAGATCCTATGAGAGCCCAGCGCAGGGTGAGAGTCTGTCATGTAAGAGATGTTCATAAACACAGAGACACATTGTACATGTACACACTGGGGGCGTACAGCGAATTCTTCTGTGGTCACTGTGAACTCTGTATCTTCCACCATGAATGCGTGACTCTTAATACATGCTAACAGAGGGAAACCATGAATAACCAAAATAATGTACGATGAACAACATCATATTTTCATTCAGCTGAGAAAAAGTTTAGCTAAAATAATAACAAAACAACTGTTACAAATAGTTATCATAGTTTTCACATGAACTGAAAAACAAGATAAATAGTACAAAACAAGAATTGTACTAAAAACTATCTGATGTTTTGTATTCCTCGTACTGGAATATTGTGGTACTAACCAGCTTTTAACACATCTTGGTTAGTGTAATATCTAGCATTTTAGACGCATTTAATATGGTCATGTTGGTGATGCTGGAAACGGGGGTAAAATTAACATCTATTAAAACAATATTTGTTCGTGGGTGTTGCTCTGTTTACCAAGAGGATGTTAAAGTAATCCCACACTGAAGTTTGTTCAGTCAGGCTGTGTCCACTGTCGTTATGTAAACCACATATCAAACACCTTGTGTCTGAGCGCCATGATACAGAAGCACAACAAATACATGATCACAGCCAGACACTGACTCTCTCTAATCCCACGTTTGTACAGTAGATTACATACTGACATTTCATCCTGAATATTCGAGGTTATAGGGAAGCAAATAAATATGTTAACCGTTGCGGGTAAGACTTTATTTTCATTCATCTTCAAATGGCACAGTTAGTTAACTTCCTAATAGCCACTAAAGAACGAGGCGGAATGATAATCAAGATCCACGTGCACCGCTCGCGCGCGTGCACGCAGTCCGTTTCCGGTTCAACATGGCGGCCACCATGAAGAAAGGAGTGGTATGTCTTTATATAAACGTGTTTCTGTTTAGATTCACCTCACGCGTTAGCTTGTGCTCCGTGGCGAGATGCGCACAGTGTACGAGAGCAACAGCAAACGCAAACCGGACAGCTATTACACTTATATTACACGATATATGACAATCGCCTGTTTTGGTTAACAGTAAAGTGTCATATTTAATATTGTTTGTTCAGTGTTTTTATATGACCTTAACATAAATAAATAAATACCTAACAAATACTTTTTCGCAGGAAATTAATGACTGCATAAATAATCAATGATTTTATTTTGTTTAACACATTTTATTTGTTACATTTCTAATCGCACAATTTATTTAATATACCTACAAGGTAGAATAATCAATTATAGGAGGAAGGTGTATAATAATATTTCAGCAAAATCTCTTGTAGAAATGAAATTAATATAGTAAGGATTATGTTGATCTATAAGGTACATAATGCACAGTTTGGGTTAAAGGGATCTTATGAATTCTGACAGGCAGCTGAAGATGTCAACGTGACATTTGAAGACCAGCAGAGGATAAACAAGTTCGCCAGAAATACAAATCGGATGTCTGAACTAAAAGATGAAATTGAGGCCAAAAAGGTAATAAACAGTACAGCTGATTCACCTGTCACTGAATCCACCCAATGCTGATGTTTGTTTGTTGTTCCAGAAATCCTTACAGAATTTAGAGGATGCCAGTGATGACCTCATGATGTGTGAGGATGATGCAATGCTGATCCCGTATCAGATCGGAGACGTCTTCATCAGTCACTCTCAAGAAGAGACGCAGGAGCTGCTGGAGGGAGCGAAGGTGATCCCACCCTGACCTTTACATTAACCCTGACCCCTACCAAATACCACATGCTTCTGCTGTTTCCACAAAGCCAACTAAAACATGAGGTTGTAGGTTTAAACCTCACAAGTCATTTTCATGAGCTAATACTGTTGTTGATGGAAAAGTGTTACTAATATAATAGTGTTAGATGTTGTACTGCTGAACATCTTCATACTGATGTTCTGGTGTCCACAGGAAGCTCTGCAGGAGGAGATCAAAGCTCTGGAGGCCCGTGTCTCATCCATACAGGAAGTGCTTGGAGATCTGAAGGTTCATCTGTATGCCAAGTTTGGAAACAACATTAATCTGGAGGCGGATGAGAGCTGAAACCTCGAGCATGTGGACTGTTAAACTCTGACAGGACATTTCTACTCTAACAACATGTTTACTTTGTGCAGTCTGCTCTGCTGGTGATGTTTTGAAATGTGATGTCATTATGTTTAGTGATTTACCATCACACACTGTGAGCTGTTGTTTGCAGCTGGTTCTTGAGCCGGCTGGACAGAGTATTCACACGAACAAACACTGATATTGAAAATAAAAAGCAAAATAAGGACATTGTTTCCTCTACTTTCATTTTATGTTTAATTTTAAATTCAGTGTTCCCATATTGGCTTGGCTGTATGCTTAACCTAGTGGTTAAAGATTCTGGCCTGGTAACACAAACATGGCACGAACCAGTGTGCCTTTAATCTCAGATTAGGGATACTGTCCAGATAAACGTTCAGATTATGATCATCCATACAGTTAAATTGCCCTAAGTAATATTGAGACACAGTAAGTTACATTCAACACGTTTACTTATTTTTGCGACTAGATTTTGTCTTTTGGTTGATGTTTTTTAAGTTTAAAGTCATCGTATATACGTAAAGTCTGAGATATGGGACGCGCTGATGGTTTGTTGTGCACTTTCCCAATCATTCCACTAGGGGTCTCTGTTTCTCAAGCGATTTCACCCCAGACACATTTTAGAAACCCGACGTTCAACTTCAGACAGTCTAGTTGCTTATCTTAAAAAAATGAACCACAGACACAAAGGCATTCAAAGAGATTTAGATTCACAGATTCATTAAAATTCATTCTATAATGAAAAACAAATATAATAACAAAATTGTGTAAGATTTAATAAACGTAGCTATGCGTCTCAAAGACAAAACTATGGTCTTATTAATGAACTTCATTCCTGAAATATCTGAGGCACTCGGAGTGTAATTTTGAATTCCATTCATGAATTTTTAAATTTCCTGTTTTAAAAAATGCCGTTTGGACGTCTGACTCGGTAAGTGGTTCAGAAGTGTAGAACTGAACCAGCACTGTGTCTGGATTAGCTCCCGTCATCCCTAAATACTATAAGAGATGAGCATTAGTGCTCCTCACATCATTGATAATTAAACATTTAGTTAGGTACTAACACCATTTAATGTCTCTAATGAAAAGCTGCTTAAACCAGCCTGAAAAGGTTTGCTGGTTTTTAGCTGGTTTAAGCATTTCGCTGATCTCCCAGCTGGGCTAACAAGATCTCAAATGCCTCTAAAACCATCATACAAGTTTAGCCAGAGCGCTGGAAGGCAGCTAAAACCAGCAAACCAGCTGTGACAGATTTAAGCTGTTTTATTTTCAGACACAGTTTTTAATACATACTATAACTAAAGTATATATTTTTTCCACAAATAGTGAAGCACATGCTTGGTGAAGGTGGGTTTCTGTTAACACCACTGAGCACCGCTGCTCTGAGGTCTCACTGTGCAATGATGACTTGACTCTGATATGTAGCGCATTCACACAGATTGCAAAGCAGTAAATCCAGCAGCCCCTGTGTGCTTGATGCAAAACAAGCCCTTCAGCTGACAGCTCGTGTAGGAGAGATTATGACTGCCTGACATGTGCCGTGACACCCAGGGATTTGTGGCAGATTAAAAACCTTGCCCCAAACTCACACTGCTGCATGCGGCATGGAAACCAGCTCAGGGACGCGTGAAGCGACGTGTGAGAAAACTCCATGTGGATTTGGTGTAAAAGAGACACTTTGTTAGTCCAGATGGACCTGCAGAAAGAAAGCCATCACTGACAGACCCTGCAGATGAATTCATTAGCAAATAATGACATTTCATCACTGTTCAGATGTGATGAAGTCATATTATTATGTGAATTATGTAAACTTTAAAGGGACGAGATCAAATGAAACAAGACAGAAATATTAGCAGAAATATTAGTAGAAATATTAGCAGAAATATTAGTAGAAATATTAGCAGAAATAATAGTAGAAATATTAGTAGAACTAATAGTAGAAATATTAGATGAAATATTAGTAGAAATATTAGCAGAAATATTAGTAGAAATATCAGCAGAAATATTGGTAGAAATATTAGCAGAAATATTAGTAGAAATAATAGTAGAAATATTAGCAGAAATATTAGTAGCTTATATTAGAATATTAGAATATTAGCTCTTCTTTAAAGGAATAGTTTACCCTCAATTCTGTTATTATTTACCATCATCACCGGCATGCTAACATAAATGTGATTTTATTAAAGTTATACGAGTCAGATCTTTTCATTGAATCAAGTGTACCAGCGCACAGAACTGGTCTGAATGATCTGATAAGGATCTCAGCAACTGATAAAGTTCTCAGGTTTAATCTGAGTGCCTCAATGAACTGGTCATTTCAGTTCACTAACCCCCAAAATAGAAGATTCTTTGAAAAGATGAATTTCATCATGTATTACTACATGAATTATTACTGTAGTATTGTGTTGTACTTTGCAGGCTTGGTCTTTCCTCATCTTTTTTGATGATGAGGTGATCATGGTTATTTTTGAATTTTCATTCTACTTTCCTTCTTACAGCTGTCACACAGAAATCATGAAGTTACTGATTTGAATCTTGAGATGTATTTATAATAGTTTTCTCTTAAATTGCCTCTGCTCACCTTCCCACACTTCTGGTGAGAACATCATCAGATCATACTGGCCAAAGACTAGTCAAGGTCATTAGACCTTTTCCCATGATGCTCCAGTTGACGTGGTGTTAAAGGTGCCTCTGTGTAAGTGATGCTGTATCCTAGCAACACTTTGGCATATTTAAATGAAACTTTGAATGTGACCTTGAGATCGTGTCTTGTGAGGACCGTTACCATTTCAGCATAAAAATCACGCCTCTCCTCCAGTGATGACTCAGAGCATCGCCAGTGAGTAATCAATCAGTCTTCCTCTTTATCAGTCATCCATTACCATTAAAAATGAGCTAAAGAGATTACACAGGTAACACAAAGAAGTTTCATCACCTCTCTCTCTCTCTCTCTCTCTCTCTCTCCTCCCCCATCTGCAGTGCTCTAAGACAGAGGTGAGTGTGATTGAGAAATATCTTCTGTTAGTTGGTAAGTTGGTAACTGCTTTATCCCCTCAGCTGACTGACTGACCATCTCTTCTGATGGTCGTGTATATTGGGTGAAAAGAATTAGAACATGTTGGTCTATTACAGATATGCTGACAGCATTTACTGACTTGATATAAGAAGAAAGGTTCATTTTCCCTCCATATTTCCAGTAAGACATTAGAACAAATTAAATGCTGGAATGTGCTTCTTGATTTCTTGATCAAAGTCAAAACGATTTTTTGAATATATGAAAATGCCTTGAGCATTGTTCCTTTCACACCTGCAGTTGCTGATAACTTAGTCAGGTGTACATGAATAGAGAGAAAAACCGTCTGGTGATACGAGATTGTTTGTTCTAAACAGAATAATTAACGAGTAATCCAGCTCTTTAAAAGCACACAGTTTACACATTCCTTTACTTTACAGAATATATATAGTGAAAGGAAATACAAGCTGCTCTTGGTTGACTTGATGGCTCTAATGCAGCATTTCATATATCAGAATTCCATCAGAATAACTTAATGACTTACAGATCTGCTCTTCACCCCAGCCTGTCTTACAGCTTCACATTAGTGTAGTCTTTGTATCTGGTTTTCTGGTGTTTTTATTGTTTTTGAAGATTGAAAATCTCAGTCCCCATTCGACAAGCACAATTCTTCCTAATTTCTCTCTTTGTGTTTCAGAGAAAGAAAGAAATCGTAAAAGTCAAAGGACGTTTGGAACAACAGAAGGGTTTGAGATCATTGTTACCTGACAGAACCTGTTGCATGAAACGATTGTGTAATTAGTTTGTTGTATTCAGCAAACAAAACACAGCATAAATTTTCTTTATTACAAATCACAGTTCCAGAGTCGAGCAGGTGACCACTCTGATCAGGTCGACTGGCTCATAACCTCCACATCTCTGAACATCTCTGATGTTCTTCTGAAACGTCTGCTGTCTCATGTAACATTTGAATTCTAATCCCGCAGTGGGCAGAACTCAGAGAAAACACTCGCATTGAATGTTTGTGGCTGTATTTACTGATCGACAGTGGCGGTCACGTCTCACAGAGGTCATTCATTCTGACAGCATCTTTAACTCTTTGACACCCAGAGATATTTATTACCAAACGGCTTCTCTTCGTCAGCATATGGTGCTGTGTCATTTATTTAGTGAGCGTCTATTTAGTTATTTAGTGACGTGGTCTGCAGACCTTAATGGAACAGCAGATGAAACCCATGGAGAGAAATGTATGTTCCTCCTGAATTCTCCAGCGGTAATACATCTGATCAGAGATAAAAGCTTGGAAGTTCTTTCAGTGTTGTAGATTTAGTTTATAAGGGAATCGAATGGAAACCCATTTCCTGCACAAATGAACAGGTGCATTTTAAAAAGCCAGCCGGTCTGTCCTAATATCCTGTAAATTATGCAGGACAGATTGTATTCTTTGAAACTAAATTCCCCTCAGTCTTGTCAGTCTGAGTACATCATGTGTATTTTACATGGACAGCACCAGGCTATAATAAATACTGAAGTCCTCATCTTTAACCTCCAACAGATTCCTATAATCTTTTATAATAAAAAACATTAGATTTGTGATCTGTGCTCAGGAATGTAAAGTATAGGTTGGTCGGGTTTGAATCAAGATGTTGGTCTCTGTTGGTTAGTCTCTCTACCTCTTATAGACCAGCTGAGGAGAGTTGAGGGTGCTTATTTTTGAGAGCTGTTGACAACTTTGCAAAGTGTATAATAATAAAATAATAAAATAAAAACATTCTCTCTCCTTCTTTCCCTGTCTGTCTGTCTGTCTGTCTGTCTGTCTGTCTGTCCGTCCGTCTCTCTCTCTGTCTGTCTGTCCGTCTCTCTGTCTGTCTGTCTCTCTGTCTGTCTGTCTCTCTGTCGAGCTTTACTTCTCATGAAAGCGTTTGCTAAACTCAGTTTGAATGAAATATTCTGTGTGTAATTTCTTCTGTAAAACACGCTCTTAATTCATTTCTAAGATGCAGTTGCTTTGTTGTTTTCATTTATGGTGATTTTTCATTTTTGGTACATAATACCTGTTCTGGGACATTAGGGAGCTGAGAAAATGATGCATTTATAAAAGTATTTTAAAACAATTTCAAGGGCTGCAGAGATCAGAAACGTGTAAATTAGCATCAAAACAAGGTTTCCAGGCAACGTCAGTTTTGTAAGACTTTCATTAGAACAACTGCAAAACAAATTCCACATGAGCATAATTACAGATGTGTAGCCTAAATGCACAAGAAATTCTGGATAAAACTACAGTAATTCTATTCTTTATTTCTATGCTTAAGCATCATATGGCATTCCTGTGTATTCTACTCGATTTATGATTAAAAAGAATGTTTTGTGTGTAAACCATCAATAAACAACTATATTCAAATACTGCTGCAGAGTTAAAACTGTAACAAGTAAAAACAGGTTTCAGGATACTGGTTGAACTTCAGGTCTGTTCTGCGCATAATCTTAGAAACAGATTATTATAAAACTGTGATTAAGTAGCTTGTTTTACAGAGTTTGTGCCTGAAAGTTACTGTAATGAGGAAATCTCCACTGTCTTCCATCAGTCAGCTTTTAAGAACTAAGAAATAAAGTTTATCTTTTGCTCTTAACACTTAGATACAATTAAATGGGTAAACTTTAACCCAAATAACTTCAGTACAATTTCGCCTTTGTCCTTACACACATACAGTATAAACAGAGACAAGCTGAACACCCACCTCACTCTGCCACTCAGAGGTGTGACTGCTCATGTCACCTGAACTCCTGCTCTGATGTGTGTTTTACAGGGACAGATCGACTTCATCTTTATAGTGATAGACACAATCATCTGTTCTCCTCTGACAACACTATCTGTTCTCCACCATCATTTATTAATACAGCCACACCTGAGGTCTCCACTCTCGAACCCACAACACCAAACCAGTGTCCCCAGCCGACACTTACACTCAAACAACAGTGGACACCTCCTAATAAAAGCCAGGCAGACGGCAAGCTGCTACACCCACACACACTTCTCCATCAGTGAGAGTGTTATAACAGCGACAGGTCTGGCCCTTTGTGTCCATTCAAAGTGTCTTTGTAACCTCAGAATATCCCTGCGTGTTGTTGCGCCCGCAGACGTGGGCAGCTTTTGTAAGTCTGTATCACAGTTCTGCTCTCCTTGGGGGAAGAGAACAGCATCAAACTGCAGCACAGTGTCTCCAGCAAGCTTTCATTTTCCCTCAATCCACAATGATTGAATTGTTCGGCTCTTTAATTGCTTTCTCACCCAGTAAGAGTCTAGCACTTATTAAAGAACAATGCGTTCAGAAAAGCTGTGTTTCATCGTTAACCGTTGGCTTTACTCAGCATTACTCAGCTAAATTAGAGCCGTTTTCACAGTCCAAATTATTCCCACTAAAGCTCTGCCTTCGCTCTCTGTACGGCTTAAATAAAAAGCCTGGCTTCCGTCTGTGTTTGGAAGCCTGAGGCACACGGAAATATTATGTATTTGAATGTACAACACAAGATGGCAAATTAGTTTAGCAACAAACCAACTCTGACTTAGTTCAATGAGCTCTCAGGCATGAATCGTGGGAAGCCCCACAATGAATCTGTGGACTTGTTGTTGTTTTGCTGCATTTTTTTTGTTGAATTTTGTTGAAAACCTATGAGAAATAGATTTAATCATGAGAAATGTGTATAGAGCTGCGAGTTGTAGATGCTTGTGTTGGTAGCTGAACGTCTAATCTAATTGGGCGGGGCATGTGCAGAAGTATGTTAATAATGGGCGGAGCCTGAGCTGACATACATCTATACATCAAACAGAATCTCAGTGTCAAACTGTCATTAGTGATTAGCTGAGGCTGAGCTCTGCTCTCTGTTAACAGCTGCTGTTTGAATGAATATTTCATGTTTAAACAAGAATCTCTTCAAATGGCTCGTTTTTTCACTTTGAGGCTGTCTAAATAAAGTATATTATTATTATTATATTGAAACTTTTGCTGTTTCAGCTGTGTGTTGTGTAGAACAGCCTAAATGAACTTCTGACAGTGAGGAAGGTGAAATATGGATTAAGATGTAGTTTTCAGTATCTCACTGACTGTAACACAGTTTGACTTGAGCTCATAAACCTCAAACGCAGAAGGTTGTTTTTTTTCTGATGAGATCACGACGTGACTTGAGGTACCGGAAAAATATAATGTGCTTATTAAAGGCAGTTTGCTGAATTATTTACAGTAACTTGATGTTTTTTCTCAATAACATCATCGGGAAAGAGGTTTTAAAGTTTTATTATAATGCATTTTAATGATAAAGAAACAGGGAATTTGATTATGCTTTAGCCGGAATATTAGACCTCTGGTTCAGATTCCAAAACATCAGACGAGTTTTTAAAAAAGTTTTGAACAGTGAAAGTCCACTAATATGTTTCCTGTTTTACTCCTATATGGCAAGTTTTTGGAATACGGTTAAATCAATGTTTTTAACGGTGACTCCCCTGAACAGTTCAGTTTAGTCTGGGACTAATCCTGGTCAACTGTTTATAGTTGTCCAGCAATAGGAAGATAATCCAGACTTACAGAAACATAACTAATTTGATCGAGTCAGGGTGTGATTTATGGTTAGCGGGATAAAAGAAGCCACAAGTGTGAAATTCCAAATGGACAGACAAGCTTTAAATGATTCCAGACACTTCAGAGTCGCGTGACCTTTCTCTGCACTTTATTGATTCAATCTCATGTGACATCCACAGGTTATCACTCCAAACGCTCCTACAACGGTCTGTACCACTAACACATCAAAACACATGACATCATTCCACAACATGTAAAACAACAGCCACTGTGCAGGACAGAGAACCTCTTATTCCTAAAATGATCTGTTGTTTCAAAAGAGCTGAATAATATTCTGGAGAAATATGAGTTTGAATCAAAGGAAGTCTTTTGTTTGCGCTGCAGAAGAAGCTGTTGAACAGTACAGCAGTAGTTGCTTTTAAATGTTTTTGTGCAAAACTCATTAATAATCTAAAAAATAATTAGAGTAGCAGGAAAAACCCAGGAGATAAAAGAATCAGTCATTTTTTTCAGTCACACTATTTAAAGGCGAATCAGATGTCGTGACTAAATTCGTATCTGTTTGCTTTGAGGTTTTTTATGCTGTTGTACTCCTAAACACTGACAAAATTCATGTTGAAATAGCGAGCAACAAATCATGGCTGTGATGGAAACTCGATTTAAAAAGGGAAAAGCATTATTTCATATGTCTCACCCCAACTTCCTGTTTAATTAGGAAGCACATCAACAAAACCAAGTAAACAGTGCAGTACAGCAGAGGTCAGAAGTGATTACATAAACACTATTAATAGTGCTGAAACAGCAGACGTCTCTAGAAGCTTTGCATATATCAGTGCTACATACCGACAAGACAAATGTGTGTTATGAGGACTAACAGAGGCAGTAAGCTTTAAATCTGTCCATGCATTGCTGTGATCTTGTGCTTGGGCCACAGGATAAAACAACAGACACATTGTGATGTTCTAGTTTGGCTGTTCTAATAAATATGTCATTGGATTTCTGACCATAAATACATTGTAACGTATTCAAAAAGCAGCAGAAGTTTTTCCAAACGCCAGCAGATTTTAAAAGCAATTGCTTGTATTTATTCCACAGAGATTTTGAGATCTGAGTGCATTTCATGCGCTTAAAATAAATTGAGGTCAAAGGTGATGCTAAATCTTTTAGCATCGGAGTCGGCGGCCCAGCGTACAGTATCTGACGAGCAATGGAAATTTACAGAGCAAATTTTACGCCTCATGGGTGTGTGAGCGTACCTGCCATGCCATCAGATGTAAATTAATTTTATCCACTAAAAGTGGAAATTTCAAACCGACTAACTTATTTCCATTACATTCTAGATCAGTGTTGAAAGACGACAGTTATTACAGTATATCTACAGTATAATGTAAAATAATGCACACTAAACTCAAGACAAAATCGTTTGTGTGTAGTTTGAAAAGCTGTGTTTCCTTTATCATGAGCAGCACATACAATCAGAAGTGATTCATGGGTACAGGTGAACAGGGGATTACTCAAAACACAAAGTGATGGATTTAATCTTGTATTTGAAGTGCTGCGGTCTACAGCTTTCAGTTTAGTGGCTGCAAAAGCACATGAGGTATCACGTTTAACAGCTCATATTATTGACACAGTTACACCATCGTGAAATCTCACTTTTAAAACCCAGACTACATTAACAGCTCACAAACAGCCAGAGTACAACAAGAATGTTTACAAAGCACATCAAATATACAGTGAGAATTCAGAGCACAAAACTACCATAAAGGGAATAAAATAACTAAAGACATCTCAATTAAAATATATTTTTATTTAAAAATAAATAATAAAACGAAACAATAAAAAGCATCACAAATAAATTTAAATGAAAGGTTAAAAACACTGTTTTGAGTAGTTCTGGGTTCTGTGGTATTTATACCACCAGTCTCAGATTAGAACCGATTCCATTAAATACCAGTAAGACGCTGCACGTGTGTGTGTGTGTGGCCTGTGAAGGGGTTTTTGTCTCATACGGTGAGTAAAGTTCACACAGAGTGGAAGGAAAAGCGTGTTTGTGAGACGCAGAGATGGCACAGAAAACAAACTGTAAGTCCGAGTATTTTTCTCTGTGGAAATGTGTTCAGGAAGTTGTTCAGAGCTGTCAGTGAATTTCCTGCTAATTCAGTTAGCATGTGAGGACTGGAATATGCTGTACTTTGGTGCAATGTTAAAAATGCTGTTTGTTGTGAGCAATATGTTCTTTTGTAGAGAGTGTAGAGCCGCCTATTGTCATTTATAAATTTAGGAGTAACTTTTCAGTTTACACTGAATATCATGGGTACAAAATGATAAACCTGCTCTTATTATAATTTCTTCTTTCTTTCTTTCTTTCTTTCTTTCTTTCAGTCTTTCCTATATTAGAGCATTTACACTTAAAAAGCACATTTTTGAGTGTTATTTTAAATCCTGTCACGTGCACATGCATGTCATGTGATCCAGTTCTGCAGATCTTCCACACGGAGTTGAATCTGTATCTCTTCACTCTTGTGCAGCGCAGTGTGTTATCAGGTCCTACAGGGCCACAGACAAGGCAGCGGTCATCTCTCTCCTGCGCTTGGGCATTCTGGAACACATCTATCCGGCCTTTTTCAAAGCCATGTGCCACACGGACCACATCGGTGTGACTCTCAGCGTCTCTGTGGCCGGATACATCCTCGGCGGAGGCTCGTACCTCCAGGCTTTGCTCTTCGGGGGAGCGTGGGTCAGTCTGATTTACTATTGCTGCTATGAGATTTACGACAGCTACCTCAAGGCGACGCTGGACCTAAAAATGGCCGACATTCAGGCCAACTTCCTGGATAACCCTGTGAATCATTTCTGGGTGGCCGAGACAGAAGTGAATGGGAGGTCAATGGTCGCCGGGCTGCTGGCCGTGGTTGGCGGGAAGGACGGAATATCATGTGACAATAACGTGGTTTGGAATGCTAACACGGAGGACGCGGGGTCTCGGGAGAGCAGTGCAGGGAGCATCTTACAGCTTGTCGTGTCCTTCCCCCAGCGTTGTAAAGGTCTGGGGACGCAGCTGGTGGAGACCGCAGTGAAGTTCTGTGAGGATCAGAGCTTTTCTCGCGTGCTTATTGAAATCAGCTCGCCGCAGACGGCGGCTGTTTCTCTGTTCCGCAAACTGAGTTTCACTGTGACCGCCACGCGCAGCAACACACACTCGAACCCTTGGATATCAAAACTAGCCAGAATCAACATGATACGAATGGAAAAGTACCTCTAAATGAAATGTTACTGTTTTAAAATCGTTAGATATTGTATGTAGATTTAAAGCAGATATTATGAAACTAATTCTACTATTTAAACTCCTCTACGCGATCAACACTGCATACTCACTCTAAAAACAATCAAGTCTTCATACTTGATCTGAGATTAGCACCAGTGCAAATGTAAATGAAATACTGCTGAAAATACGTGTTCTTTTATACTGTGATATGAGTGAACCAAAAGGTAATAAACAATACAAATATTGCTGTCCGCTCTCATGCATTAGCTTTGTCATGTGAATAATTGTTGTGTAAAATTGTTTTACGAACAATAAGATACTTTTAGCTTTGAGGGAGACGCTTTGTCGCATTGCTCAGCTGGGCTGTAATACCACTGAAATACAAAACCACAGAAAGCAGCTGAAGGTTTCAGGTTTTAGGCATTACACATGTATTGTGTAAGAAGAATAAAGAATCCACTGTTTACAGCTCAAGTCATTAGGAGAAAAATCCATGTTCTGTTCACTACTGTTGTAAACACTGTGTGTTGTGAACTTGCTCAATAACTGATGTTTCGTTTGCTTATTTCTTACAAAAAGTTATGGATCGCAACTTTAACTATATTTACAGTTATAATACAATCTGCAGATTTACAACTATGCTTTCAGGTTGTGTAGAGTTATTTCCTGGTTGGCCATCTGTAATATATAAATCAAAACATGTATTATGATACCTTTCCCGGAGGTGTGCTGTGATTGGTTGAGACACACACACATTACTACATGGAGCACAGACATCAATCACCCGCACAGATCTTGTCAGGTGATATTAAGAAACATCAACAGGTGCTAAACCTCCAGTGAGGCTACTGAGATACTTCAGTCAGACGGTTGAAAATAACAAACCTCACATCATGATTACACTGCATATGCATATGCACACATCAGCAGTATTAATGGTGAAGAATTGTCAGGCATCAGGTTGTTTTGGAGGTAGTTAGAGGTTCCAGAAGATTCTACAGAGACTTCACGTCATTTTCAAACATGGAGAGGTTAAATATTTAATTTATTGATAAAATTCCCCGATACTTCAAGACTAGGATGGGCAGCAATTGCGTTTATATTGTGTCTTTATTTAAAATGTGTACATTTATTTCTAGCTCCAAATTTGCATGTATATTGAACAGAAGACATATTCATACACTGATGTGACAATTAAATGAAAAACATTTACATAAAAAAGATCATTTAAAAGTGAAGGGTGTCATTTCTGATGCTCTGGTGTCACTGCCTGAAACTGTATTTTATAGCTGTTTTCTGTGTTCTGTGTGTGTTGTTGTGCAGAACTCTATTATGCTGGAGCCTATAAGACAACTTCTCTAAGTGAGAAAAGCACAGCCTCATGTTCCTGTGGTTTCTGATTCCACTGCAGTTTTCACTGCGGTTTTTGGCATTGTTTTGCTTTCCGTGTAAGTAACAGTGATTTACAGAGGATTTTTATCAGCGATCTCATCATTATTTATGTGGCAACAGATATTTCCCAGCATGCTGTCACAGCAGGGCGTGGATCGCTGTAGTTTGTGATTTCACAATGTCAAGATGACCTCTGTCAGCAGAACGGCTTCAAACACACACAGTCAGGTTGAAGGAAAGTTTAGATCTGTGAGTTTCTTTCAACAGATTCTCCTCAAACGCCCTTCACATCTGACACAAACCAATGATGCCTGACAGATTAATCCAGACCAAATAAAATTAGAAACGAATCTGATTTGTTTCCGAGCATGTGTGGATGAGGAGTGCTGTGCAATTGCTTGTCATGTAACTCACTCTGAAAACGTCTAAAATCGTCTGAGGCTTGTGCAGAAACAGCAGAATAGTTTTTGATAGTCTTAAAGCGTCACAGGAGGATCAACACATCATGTGAAACCAGCGGACAATCTGCCTCAAAAGTCAAAATCTATCAGTGTATCCATGAAAATGCACTTTAACATACTATTGGCTAGCAACCAAAATAATATGAATTCATACATACACACAAATATATATATTCAAATAAATTTTGAATTTAAGGGAAACAATGTTGCTAATATGTTTTTTCAAAACTATTTTTCCTCGTACAAATTCATATGAATTAGACGCGTAAAATAGTTACAAATTCCAGAGATCAGGCTGGAAATTTGATTTCTGAACACAATGTGAACCATCATGCTCATAAACAGTGAACAACCTGCTTGTAATCTTTGATAATCCACTTTAAAAGCACGTAGAGTCATGTAAGGTGAACATGATTATGTCTGTTATTTCACTGCACGCATGTGCAGCACCTCCAGAGTTATTGCCCCATAGCTGTTGTCATGGTATCAGTGTGAGCTGTGTTCACTGAGGTTTATTCACGGGCAGGGTGTGCTTGAACCCGCACTTTTGCTCTGTGCTTGCTCAGGTTGTGGAGACCCGTGTAAGTAACGACAGCGCTGTGGACATTCTAAACAGGCGTGTTGGGGGATGAATTTAGCCAGCTGAGGTGGATCACATCCTTCTGAAGGCATAAGACATTACACGGCTGATCGAGCAGTTACGAGAGGCTGCAAAATAAACCCCACGTGTGTCGCACTGACTCGCTTACACACCCTAGCAACCACATAGCAATAAACTTAAAACTAGCTGGAACTCATCAGCAGCCCCATAGCAACACTCTAGCAACCACCTGCAAAACCCTACCACTTACATTTTGTTCAGAACACAAAATACTATACACATTGAAATCATTTTAATATATCTATATATCTTAAGTCACTAAAGAGGAAACAATCTAATGGTGAGTTATTGTTTTGTGCAGCTGGCTGTCCACAATCTGTTGATTCTCCTGCAGTTTAAACGGTTTGATCATTAATAGTATTTATTATGCTGCTAAACAATTAAAATAATGCCTAAATTATTGAAACAGAAAACGTGAGAGACTGACAGATTTTACCTAAGGCGAAGCTCGTTGTGCTCATGTTCCAGCACAGCATTGCTCTCTGTGTTGTCTCTGTGCCATACTGAACAGAACTGTTCATTATGAATCTGCTAGAATATCTGAACGCTCGATTTGGCTCCACATCTTATCTGTGCAGAATAAAGTTAACAGAATACAGTCCTTGAATTCATCAACTCCTCTCGGTTTGCATAAATGTATTACATGACTCTCCTATTTGATTCAGTCCTTTCAGCTCTTTTCATTAAAGTGAGGCATGTCATTTCCGTGACTAGCGTCTCCAAATGAAGTGACAAAAGTAATGATGTTTAAAACAGGTTTCTTAAACACCTCCATCTGTCAAAGTTCTGAAAGCATCACAATAATAAAGCAATCACACACATCACCTGCGTTACTGAATGCTGTGTGCTGACACATTCACCAGCCACGTCCACTATAAAGCTGATTTGTCCAGGCAGGTAAAGTGCTGTGGTGCAGATGAGCTACGCTTCAGTATTATTAGTGGCCTGCCTGCTTCTCTTTCTGTAGCTCAGCTTCTTCAGTTACACAGCTCTCTGTGTCTCCACGGGGACGTGCTGCTGTGGGGGAGCTGATTCTGTTGAGGGCGTTTGGAGGGCAAAAACCGTCCTGGCCTGGGACAAACATTCCAGATATTATCTGGTTGCTTATGCAAGGGTCATTTCCAAACCTGGCCTAGCACTCAAGATATAAGTACATGGAAATTAACTGTAAATATAGACAGATATCCAGCTGTCTTCTTTAAGCGAGAGTAACACACCCTTTTAATTTATATAACTATAGCTTTAGTTCCAATATAGGGGAC
>JAZGTJ010006828.1:0-24086 GCA_036877575.1 Botia almorhae
CGTTCTATTTAAACCCTGTATGGACATCGCTCTATGACATTCACCAGAGGGAACCATCTCCCGAGAACTAAGATCTGATATGTGAAGTCTTGATTTGCCCCAGCTATTCCTACTGAGCGTTCTTTCATCTATTCTATTTTGTCTTAGGTTTTCGATTGTTATCTGCCTGCCCTGACATTGCCTGTTTTACCGTTTCTGCCTGGATTTGCCTACGTTGTTCTGTTTACCTGTGCATGACCTTTTGCCTGTTTGACCACGCTCATTTATCTAAGCTGCAGATGGATCCAACTGCTTCTAACTCATCGTTACAAAGTCTTCATAAGGAAATAATGAGGAGTGAATAATGAGGATATCATCAGACTGTCTCTGACCAGCAATTACAACCTAATATCTTTCCACATGGTGTGACATTCCTGTCTTTATTTCTTCCTCTTATTTATTGTAATAGCAGCAACAGTATTTGAATTTTTTTAATTTATAGCCAGAATGTTCTTGCCTTAAAAGCAATTTTATTTAGACAGACATCATATATGTGTCATAACTTTGAATCATTCTTGAGGTCTGAGAGATAATTTACGTTCAGATTTTCAACACATGACCAAACAAATCCCACTATTTTGCCTGAGAAATATTTAGAGATAATAATTAGAGATAATCACAAGAATCTTTTTAATATAAATGTACTTCTTCAAAGTAATGTTTCATATGGGTTGTCTTTTTTAACTGAATTTTTATTAACCTTTAATTTATAGGTTTTATAGGTGTTCCTTCTTTTGTCAACACTGTCATAAATTCATGAAAACGGCATTATCAAAGACATTATCTTTTCCATGCGTCATCTGTTATCTATTGAACAGGGTCACACAGGCCCTTTACTTATTTATAAATAATTTAAAAAGGGGTCATAAACTTAGAATTAAAATGTTCTTTGATTTTTTGACGGTTAAGAGGTTGCTATACTGAAAACTTCCTTGTTATTTAAAAACATCTCATAAATCTCACATTATGTACCAGTGTTCATTTTAATGCCTGATCTGTGATTTCTGAGTTTGTATTTAAGTTCAGATTTTTCTTGTCTCAAGATTGTTTAAAAATGTTTATGCTTTGGTATATTAAGCCAGTGACAAAATTCTCAACTTCACATCTTTTTGCATGAAAATCTCTTTTTTTGAAATTGATACAATTATATAGAAAGCAATAAAAAAATTCTCCCTTTATCTTAAAGCAAAAAACAGAGGTTGGCCCAAACATACATACATTAATACCTAATTAATGTATGTATTCATTCATTAATACCTATGAATATGTTCATACAAACAAATCATGGGTGCATCTTATCTGAAGAGCCAGTTTGTGTTACAGACATATACTTACTGCTGTACGACAGCTTGAACCCTTTGCTGGTACCGATACCATTGCTGTTGAACTCCATCCAGAGATGGTTAGATGTACTGTTGAGGATGGCATCAGACATTTCGATTTTTGTAAAATTACCCAACAGTCTTGATGAACTATCCTGACCATCATAAACCTATAAACACCAAAGACCAAAAGATGAAAGAATGTTTATTAATGCCACTTCTTTGTAAGTCTCAGAAACAGAAATACTGTTGCCATTTTTGCTGTCAGTTTTAATAGGACAGTAAAGAGCAGAGACAGGAAATAGAAGGTGAACAGATTCATGGAAAGGACCACGAGTTGGGACTCAAACTTGTCACCTGTAACACTACATTGCCACATCAGATTACCTGATAATACACCCTCTTGATGATACACCCTCTGTAATAAAATACAATATGAGTGTTTTCTTAAAATGTCACATTCTGTGTCTGCATTGAATTATGTAATTGCTTTTCAAAATTACATACATTTTGAGACAATAGCCTCTGCAAAGAGAGGGCAGGAAACAGTGTGGCATAGGAAAAAATATGAAAGGTCATAAATCAATGTCAAGAAGCAGTTTTCTGTTGCAGAGGACACTGTTTCAGGCCTTAATGGAAAATATCATGTGACTCCAGATTGAATGTGCAGAACGTCTGCCAGTATAAGGACAGACTTATTGCTTTAGCTGACTGTCTGCCACACCATAAACTAATAAAACAGCCCCAGAAATCATCTGAAATCAGCCAAACTTACCAATAACTCTAATAATGACGGCAAAACTGTTTCCTGAGTCATAGCTAATTTGTCGACAAATTTAATTCAAATGTTCAGAAATGTCACCAATGTAATATTTTGATGATTCATTAAAGATGGAACGCATATCACTCTAACAGAAAAACTGATGTGTTTTGTAACTGCAAAAGTGTCTCGTTCGTATCCTTTATTTGAGACTCCTTAATTAGTGGCCTTATTGGTCTTCAGGGACCATCTTTCTTGTGTGATGGTACATGTGCCTTTAGCGCTGCCATGTAAATTAATCTATGAATAGTTAATGGTGTCTCTAAATCCCATTTGCTGGTCTCTCAAGGATTACAAAGCATTACATGTTAACAATGTTGCAGAGGTGATGTAATCTCCAAACTTCTTCAAACATCTTTATTGGCTGAATCAAAGCCGAATCTGTGAAGTCCTTAAAATATAATTATAAAGGCCAAACTAGGGCTATACCATATAGTAGAAACAACCTGTCCTCCAACCCATATGACCATACAGGTAATTTGTCTCTTGCCTAATAAAGAACCCCTAAATTAGCACTCCCGCCAACAGCAGGTTACACCATAGACACTATTGCTTTAATCCAATAATGTAACTGCAAAAATAAAAGCTTATTTCTCATGAGGTTAGGGTTAGTAGGGGATGGGTAAGGGAGTTATCTTCCAATTATCTTAAAACAGCAAAAACAATGTATCAGTCTGTGTTTTTAAAAAAAACTTGCTTCCATCCATCATTTGAGTAATCCATACAACACCAGTGGGTTAACAGAAGACTAACAGAAGTATGCGTATAAGTGTTTCATCACAAGACATGTAGGAACCAATTATATTCTAAATTATCGCCCTGATCTGTTTCTTTACATGGATAATAAACTCAAAATATCATTTTCTTCTTTCACAAGTGTATTGTTGAGCTTCAGAAGATTACCTGCTGGAGCTGTATTATTTCTGATGGGTGGATGCACGTAGCTCAATTGGTGGAGCATTGTGTATAGCTGTAAATGCATAACTGTAAATTTGGTGAATTGAAATTCACCAGCTAGTGGGCGCATAACTTGTAAATGTAAACATAGGTCGTAATAAGCTGCTTGCAAATACAACTTATTGCATTGATTTTTGGAGGACAGTCTCAGTAGAAAGGTGTTTACATGTCCACCATGTTTATATCAGGCTACACATGTACAGTATCAAAGTAATGCATGTCTCAAATGAGTCATAAGAGGAATAATGTTAAAAGGTGGTTCTAAATTCTGCTTACTGTTGTGCCTGGTTGTTGATTACTGCAACCTGTAATTTGTATTCTTATTGTATTCTTGGCAGAATTATCACTTTAATAATGTTAGTTCTACTGTTTTTAGTCTTTTGTTTTTACTTAAGTGTTACATCATCGGAATTAGAATCAGAATGAGCTTTTTTTGTCAAGTGCACACACAAACACAAGTAATTTGTGAAAAAAAGTACAATTAAAAATAAAGAATTTAGGTAGTACATTAAGATGAAAGTGAAAGAGTTGTGTATGTATTTACATAATATTTACTTAATGTGAAGCTGTTTTACAATGATGCCTGCGACTTATTTTTTGGTTATAATAAATATTTTATCTTTTATAAAATCTTATCTTTAAGTTTATTAAAAATAAGCATTTCAGTTTATATATTACAGTCAATATATTCAGTGGCCTATCACAAAATAGGCATTACCATAAGGTTATCCAAGATGGAAAACATTTCTTCATAGAGTTTCCTGCAATAATAACTATGTGCTGTTGCTGTGATATAATTTGCCCCCCTATTTATGTGACCTACTGTTGGTGTAATTTGGTTCTCGTTTGTACCTTGAGGAAATCGCCCTCGTAGAGCTGGAAGGTGGTGGCTGTAATCTGAATCCCCTTGCCTCTGTCCGTCTCAATGCGGTAGATGCACTCATGGTTGTTGTCGTAATTAGCTGGGTAATTTGGTGACAGTAGGACACCCTGACTGCCCACAGAGGTGGCGCCACACTCAGCTAGCCAAACCCAGGAAGCAGGGACATAAAATAATGGTAGGACAGTAGGAAAACGGTGAGAAAAACAATGCAAACATCTAATTTAACATTTCAAAGCTCCTAAAAAGTACAGCCACAAATAAACTGGGTTCCATTAAAGAGTACTTTGACAGTTGCTACTGTATTTCCTGCTGATAGGCCAATCAGGTTTGAATATAAGCATTTGTCATTTTTATTAATCACAAATCAGTTTTATAGTCCAAAACTGTAAGATCACAATGAATTTCTTATTTTTTTAAAGTGGAAATAAATTTTTTGGGATTATAGAAAATTTCAGAGTTACCATATGAAACATTTGGTCACTTATATTTATCAAATACATGTAAATTTTTGATTTCATATTAACTTTGTACAAAGGTCATTACAGCACACAAAATGTTCATTGAAACATTCTCAGCCATGCTGGGATAACATGGATCATTAGAATTTGCACACATTTAAGGAATGCAAGCGATCATTAAAGCAAAGGGGAACATAAAAAAATATTAATGTCAATTGTTCAAAAAACTTTTTCTTTCAGATTTTTAAAATGTGGATAATATAGAATTTGATAATAAAAAATAGTGAATAGTTTCAGACTGCCCAACCCACTGCTGAACGCATTAACACAACTGAGAGGATTAATGCTGTAAATGAATCGAGAATCATTCTCCACCTTTAAACTCAAATATCACCCCAGAGATTTCTAGTGACCCCTTTGGGTTAGGCAACCCTGGCGCTGGAGCTTTCAAATCCGGAGACACCTTCTTTCAAGAACTTACACATCAACCCTTTATCAATTTTATGTAGCTAATATAATCTAAACCTCTTGAGGCTAATGTTTGTTGTGCTCACCAGACCAATTAAAGACAGACTCTTATTACATCTCAGCGATTAAGCACTATTAAAACCTGCTCCGACAGGAGGACTCTGCAATTACAACCAATTATTTTGTCAGCATTTTTAATGCTGTCCACAAATATCCATGACCTTAACTACTTAACCTCCTCAACAGGAAAAAAAGAAAAAAATTGCAATCTGGTTATTTCAATTCATCCATCGTGGCAGGGTGCCTCTCTGAAATTTCACCCTACAATGCTGAAACTTACTATGTCAAGTTCCATTATAAATAAAACATTAATAAGATAGGGGAATAGTCAGACCATTTAAATAATGAATTTGATGCATTATGAAACAGACTCAATTTAAGGGCAAAGGAACAGACCAGATTTCTAATAATATACATTCGCTGAAATTTTACTCTGGTTTCCTCCTCTATTTTATGAGACATTTTATGACCAATTTAACTTGATCATTGTTAAAATGTCTACAGACTCTTGGAAATCCCTGATTTAATGCACTTAAATCTGCATTTTCATGTATATGCTTGTATGCATGTATGTATGTATGTACTTATTATATTTATTATATAACTAAGCTGCCATTTTTATTGTTTTGTAGGTCCTCGGTTATATTAAAATTATTCAAATAATATTTGGGATTCGTAAATAACTCTGATTCTGATTCCACTTAATAATTTGCATTTCTTACTAACCCTGATTATTAGAGATTATATAACTATTCTATTACACTAAACAGGATAGATATATTGATGTCCACACACACATAAATTATTGGTTCTAAATATAAAAACAAGTATTATTAACTGAAGTGCATATAAACTGATAAAACTTATGATAATTTTTGTCTGCGTTTGTGAAACTTTCTGACAGATTCATTAAACAGAATGTAGTGCACTGGTGAGAGAATGCAGACAAAAAGAACCATTAAAGTCAAGCAGACACCTTAAGAGGCTCCTGTTCGATCATAGTTGTGATTGGGAATTTAACACAAAACATGGAGAAAGGGCTTTTAGATGTAAATCATTTAACTTAACATATAAAAGGGCAGCATGCTTTAGTATTTTGCATTTGGCTTACACAGCATCACTAAATTAATTGAGTTCCAGTTAATGACATTCATAATAAATGAAATCGTGCCTCTACCTACCCACACACCTGGGCAGGGCTGCATTCCACACTCTCCGCCCTCCACCCAAGCAGGTGATTTTACTCTCACCCTCCAGACGGTAGCCCGCAAAACAGGAAAAGACCAGCGAGTCACCCACTCCGAACTGAAAGCCTACTCTCCTGCTGTAAGCGGGCACTCCTGGGTCCTCACACGCCTCCAGGCTATACTCTGCAACACAAAGCCATAATAACTCCTGAACCTCCAGACTGCTTAGCAAAGCAAGGTTAGATTAAGCAACCATGACAACCATGCCTCCCAGCAAACCATAATGAACAGAATGAGCGGTGCCCCCACCAGAGAAGGTGATATTGAAGCCCTCATACGACATGGAGAAGTCAGAGACGAAGCGGAGCTGGACGCTAAAGTTACCAAACAGGCCGGCTTTGATGGAGGGAGGCAGAACAGAGCCCGTAAGTCTGGCCACTGGCTCGGTGAAGCTACCGTCCTCAGTAATGAGCAAGTAATCGTGTGAGTCCTCCAGGTGGAACGTGTGGAAGAGGAGCTGCACTCCTGGGGAGTTTCAGATGAGATTAGAACTGTCAGTCACACAGAAAAATCTCAGTTTCAACCTCGCAACCCACTGGGAAGATTCAAAGGGAATGCGATGCTGATCAAAACAGAATCGCATTTGTCCCACATTGTGCTGAGTAATAAAACTTACAGAAAACATATCTTAAATTCATTATCAAGGGTAATTCTGAAGGGCAGAGACAGAAACCTCATGGGTAAAATCAATGCAGCTAAAATTGTTATGTTTCTCAACCTCTTGGAACTAAAGCCCGGTCACTTTGTCTTACCTTTCCCATGAGACACTTCTATTGTCCACGTGCAGTTAAGCGAGTTTGGGTAGAAATCCGGAAAACCAGGGGAGAGAACTGTTCCGTTTTTTCCATAGATATAGCCTCCACATAAAGCTGGAAACACAAAAACAAGAAGGATTCATGTTGACTATGGGCTGCTTTCCCAGAAAAGAGATTTCTAATAGATTATGGTGCTTATCATTGCAAAACTCACTGTCATACTGCTAGGGGTTTGTAGGTGCTTGCCAAGGACATCGCAATGTGGTTTTTAAGGTGTTTTGAGTGTATTTTAGGACATTGCTATTCTGAGAGATTGCTCAGACATCCAGTCAAAAGAGCCCACTCCCTATTTTGGTCCCCAGATATAGCTCGGGCCTCTGCGTTAATGTAGGTCTATGGAATTTTTTTCAAGCTATTACTGTCCATCAAGAGAATTTTGTGTGATTGCTTAGAGAAGTAATGGTACATGTCTCCACAATAAACTATATAAGAAGTTACAAGATAATGTATGCAGACCATGGAAATGTTTCTACATGAAAAGCTACAGTTTAACGATCCACTAACTAATAAGTTGTTTATCCTGGACATAGCAATGATATTTATAAGATGAACAAAAACAATTGTAACAAATGAGACAACATTCTAAGTGTCGTGGGGGCAGTCGTGGAAACAGCTTTTGCTTTTAGTATCAGAGCTGTACGACCGACATAAAAGAATATTAAATATGTCTTTGAGTCATCATTACTGCTGTGTTTATATAAAGAATAAATCAGACAGGGATGGACGATTTAGAACAGGACACAGTCATCATAATGTTTTTGAGCCTCAGCATTTTGCCCTTAAATGGCCCATTAAATGTCTACATTAAAAGAAAGAAGTGTGGCTTATTAAATTTGGAATGAGACATTCCTAAAAATAGCACACAATTTTATAAGCTAAATCAAACGGTCTATACAGCAGACTGCAAGAAAACTTTTTTAACTGCATTTTTAATGCAGTTACATTGTGATTCAGCTAGAAATAACCTGAAAGAGGCTGTGCACTACAGTGATTTTATCATGGGATACAATGCAATATAGAGCGCCTCCTTAAATCCTTTCACCTAAAAAACAGCAGGTCCTTAACAGAATGTAACATAATTTTTATGGGAATACTGATAGCCTAGCATGTATCGGGGGGCAGCCGTGGCCTAATGGTTAGAGAGTCGGACTTGTAACCCAAAGGTTGCAGGTGTGAGTCTCAGGTCCGGCAGGGATTGTAGGTGGAGATTGTGAATTACCAGCACTCTCTCCACCCTCAATACCACGACTGAGGTGAGACCCTTGAGCAAGGCACCGAACCCCCAACTGCTCCCCGGGCGCCGCAGCATTGGCTGCCCATTGCTCCGGGTGTGTGTTCACGGTGTGTGTGTGTTCACTACTGTGTGTGTGCGCACTTGGATGGGTTAAATTCAGAGCACAATTTCCGAGTATGGGTCACCATACTTGGCCTCACGTCACGTCCTTTACTTTCCTTTCCCGTTCCTATCAGAAATATTATATTATAGGTGTTAGTTTATCTCACTGTAAACAAAAATACTGACTAAAAAAATTAATAAAGATACTGACAAAATTACAGTATCTTTTTTAATTTTTTAGTCAGTATTTTTGTCAGTATAATAGCTTACAAGGATGTCAACATCAATTATTTTGATATAAATCTTTGTGAATATATCTAAATAATTGATGTTGACGTCCTTGTAAGCTAATTTCCAAAGTAACTGCTAACTATATCTTATGATTTTTGTTCTATCAAGAATTCTGGTATTTTTTAGTAGTTTACTGTTTAAGTAATGAGGACTTATAAGCAGATATAATATAAGATAGTAAGTATAATAATAAGTATAATTAATAAGTCCTGAGCTTGACCACAACATAATAAATTCTGGTACACTATTTTATACCGATGCTTCATTAAACACAGACATATTCATTTTTTTCTCCTACAAAGTTACACAGCTCAAATGCACTGCATAGCTGGAATGACCCACATAATTAAATAATTTCTACTTAAATCAATATTTCATGTCCATTTATTTATTTATAAGAAAAGTAGCTGTGGTAGAGAGAAAGTGTACAGTCAGCCAATCATTAGCATAAAACTGAAATAGCAGACTTCAGTCAGGGTATATTTTGAGATATTTATCGTCTGGCTATACATTATCCCTTTACATATTAACACTAACAACCGGAATAAACAATTATTCTACCAAGTAATATAATTTATTACCCTAACTTTGGGTAGTTTATGGTTGGCAAACAAAATAAGTTTCCACATTAAAATACAATCCATGGTTATAGGTGTGCATTTATTGGCACGTTACCGCAGATTCGATCACATCTTACCCAGTCACGATTTAGAGTCAGTTACCTGTTATCTAATGATAAAACACCAGTTTGACAGCAGAGGAATGTATAATCTTTAACTGAACATGCCCTGCTTCTAATGAAGGTCAAGCTCTAGGGCCATCAGGCCAATCAAAGTCTATTACAGCATGGGTTTTTATGATGCCAAAAAACCACAAATATGATGAGCCTTTTATGAGGGTCCCCCTTACTTAAATATATCCATGTATATATTTTATGTATATAAAGAAACATTTAAAATGTGTTAACATTATAAAGACATTGTTCTTAAGCTTAATTGAGTTTAGGCTACACCTAGGCTAATGTTAAATGTATAACCCTGAAAAGAAACGTTTTACATTACATTTTTTTGAACTGCAGCAACTTTTACACTACATCTGGTGTTTCATGTGTTTCAATGGTTCATAGCAACTTTACATACTGCCTTACAACCCCCAGTGAGCAAGATATAAAGTGAGATATTTAGTGAGAAAAAACTCACTTAAAAGATACAAACAACAAATATAAACAATTCTGGAAAGTATGTATGTAGCAAGAAATGACTTCTACCATTCTTGCTTTGTCTTTTATTCTGTGAAATTTTCTGGGGACCCCTAAAAACCCTCTGGGGGACCCCTGAGGGTCTTTTAACCCCAGTGTGAAATCACCTGTATTAGAGGAAAGACACACAGCTGATAAACGGCAGGCAAAAGAGAACATTGTGAAATCTGCATTCTACAGACAACAGCCTGATTGCTTTTACTAGAAACATTTTGTTTACTTCAAGCCCTGTAATCGGTAAACAAAAAAGATAAACTGCCTTATGGTTCATTCTCCTCTTTTCCTTATCGGGCTAAAGACTCTATGTGGCCACCTTATTTTTGTTCCCTCTTCTCTGTCCTTTTTTGGCTTAAGGTTATCTATGAAGCAGCTCATGCTAGGCACCTCTCCTCTAATCAAAAATGTATGAAGTAAGATCTCAGGGGAGTGTTAAGAAGGCTTACCCTTTTCCTCCCCGAATAAAAAAGTGATGCAGAGGTGGCAGTGTTAGGGAAGCTACTTTTAAACTGTAGTTTGCCAAACTATAAGCCACACATAATGTAGAGACCACGTGAGAGAATTCACAAAAGTTTTGTTGCTTTTAGTCAAATGCCTAATATAACCTGTCACTACTACTAACAAACAAATCACAATTCATAGCATGTACAGCACAATACAGACATTTTATGGTTTATGTGACAACAAAAAATAGCCACAAACCCATCAATATGTTTTACAGACACACCCTGTTTTAATAAAAAGCAGGTAAAAAGAAGCAAAGAAAAAAATCATCAAAATGATTTTATGGGGTCTTTATAGTCGTATAGTCGTACAGTTAAAGTACCTTCGAAAAAGTCATTAGATACAAGCTACTAACAAAAAGAAGTTAACATCATTGTACCCATTTTTCAGAAGACACCAATAATTTTTATATTCAAAGCAATATTTTTTTCTGGCACAAAGAAAGTGTGTATTTTGTTCTGCTATATCACTAGTTATATTGCATAACTTATTTTGACATATGAATTATTATTGCGCTATCAAAAATATGTTTGCTAGGTGTTGGGCAGTTAGTTCTCTTCTACAGACTAAAACAGGAAGTGAGGGAGCAGAGCGTGGTTTACCATCACAGCTGGGCAGTGCGTGACTCCACTGGTGGCTCCTCTCACACACAATGGGCTCCTCATCGCTCAAAGTGTAACCCTGATCACAGCTGAACGTCACCCTGGAGCCAATGGCAAAATTATTCCTGTGCCTCTTCCCATTCACCGGGATCCCTGGATCCAAACAGGAATCTGTTTCCATCATAATGCCTGTGAGATAAAAAACATATTCACCTCCATATTACCACTCAAATTGAGAGCATGGTATCGAAAGCACTTTATACAGTATACATCAGCAGAGGGCCATCCCCCTCCGGTCATGCTCTTTAATTCTTTTTAATTCTTTTGACCAATACATTTTTATGTTCACTTACATGTTCTATATTTTCAATACAATACACAAAAATCGTCAGCGCTTTTTACCACACACTTTATCCCCTTAGTCTGACGTCTGAAGAATATTTCAACCCCTCACTTTCATAAGCATGTGGTATTATGTGGCCAGATATCAGGTCTATGGGTGTTATGTTAGAGGTAATTTAATGAGAATCATGAGTATTAGTTGGAAAACGAATTCATGTTCCCTCTCGCCCATGTTTCTCAATTTTCTGCCTGTTTCAGCACATTACGTTATAATAAACATGCTCAATTACTGTGGAAAAGTGCAGCTGGAGACTCTTTTGTTGCATCAATTGTTTTTTGCAAAAATAGTATGTGCATTTTTTATATTAAGTTTATTAAAGTGACAACAGGCTTAATTTTACACAATAGCCTATTTATATAATGAAACGCAAGCAGCAACATTAATATATGCATATGTGCTATATGTGCATATGTGCTAGATTTCTAACAAAAAGGTCTGTAATCTGTTCAGCCAATGGAATCACATTCAGTGTCCCAAGATGGACTAAGTACTCTAGAACCCCCTTTAAGGTTAGCAAAACCTTCACATAAGGCCTTCACATAAATACTTTACAGTATTTATTCTTCAACATGTTTTACACTAAACAATCCTCTTTAAGTCCACTATGTGTGAAGTTTACTATGTTAAAAAATGCTTATTGACTAAGCAGAGTAGAGAGCATCACATGATTGACCTATGAGGTGCACATGAACCACACTGAACATTACATTTTCTCCATACACCCTGATCAAAACGCTTCAGGATGCGCAGGCAGGGGAAGCGAGCCGGCGCGCTCGTAAAACTCAGACAACGCGGATTTCGAACACCGTTGCCTAGCATCCGGCGAATCTCCGTTCTTTACCCAACAAAACGGATGAACTCCTTCTTCTCAAAAACAAGGATTTTGCAAACTCTGCTGCTCTGTGTTTCACGGAAACCTGGCTGAACGACACCATTTCAGACAGCACGTTAAGTCTGTCCGCTGTTTAGAGCGAATCGCGACCCAGAATGAAACGGGGAAATCGCGCGGCAGCGGGACATGCTTTTATATCAACGAAAGGTGATGTACAGATGTATCTGTGTTAAAGAGGATGTGCTGTTCTGATCTAGAAGCAGTCTTTATTAACTGTACGCCTTTCTATTCGCCGCAGGAGTTTTGCTCGTTTATTCTTGTGAATGTTTACATTCCTCCGCAAGTGCACGTGAGCCTGGCTTTACAGAAACTCGCGGATCTGATCACAGAGATTGAGCAACATCACCCGGACTCTGTTTTAATCATTCTAGGGGACTTTAATAAAGCAAATCTATCATGTGAACTGCCAAAATACAGACAGCATGTTACATGTCCCACCAGATACATCGCAGGAATGGCGACAGAGTCTTGTACAAACAAGGCCAAATACACACTGAAAAAGGAGATCAGAGTGGCAAAGAGGAATTATTCCGAAAAGCTACAGACTCAGTTCCCCTCTGGTGACACAGATTCAGTGTAGAAAGGTCTGAAAGACATCACCTTACAAGACACTATCCTCCTGCACTGTGGTGAATCAACAACTGGCAGACAATCTGAACGAGTTCTACTGCAGGTTTAAAAAAAATAACATTTACACCTCCTGCAACCCCCCTCTCCCCACTCCTGCTGTATTGATCAGTGAAGATGAGGTGTGCCAGGTGTTCAGGAAGAACAAAAGAAGAAAGGCACCAGACCCAGACAGTGTGACTACAGCATGTCTGAAAACCTGTGCTGACCAGCTGGCCCCCATCTTTACACAGATCTTCAACAGATCACTAGAGCTGTGTGAAGTCTGTTCATGCTTCAAACGCTCCACATCATCCCTGTCACACAGAAACCCAAAAGTACTGGACTTAATGACTACAGACCGGTGGCTCTAACATCTGTGGTCATGAAATCATTTGAAAGACTGGTGTTGGATTATCTGAAGGACTTCACTGGACCCTTACTGGACCTCCTGCAGTTTGCTTACAGAGCAAACAGGTCTGTGAATGATGCAGTCAATATGGGACTGCATTATGTACTGCAACATCTGGACAGACCAGGGACTTATGTGAGGATCCTGTTTGTGGACTTCAGCTCTGCTTTTAACACCATCATCCCATCACTCCTCCAGCCCAAATGAATCCAGCTCCTCTGTCCCTACCTCTGTCTGTTAGTGGATTACCAGCTCCCTGACAGACAGGCAGCAGATAGTGAGGCTAGGTAAATTCTCATCCGAGACCCGTAGCATCAGCACTGGAGCTCCTCAGGGCTGTGTTCTCTCCCCACTGCTCTTCTCCCTCTACACCAATGACGGCACCTCTAAAGACCCCTCTGTCAAGATCCTGAAGTTTGCAGACGACACGACACTCATCGGCCTCATCCAGGACTACTGTCTACTTATAGACAGGAGGTTAAAGAGCTGGCTGTCTGGTGCAGTCTTAACAACCTGGAGCTTAGCACGCTCAAAACGGTGGAAATGACTTCAGTGGACTTCAGGAGAAACCCCCCTGCTCTCCCCCCACTCACCATCATGGACAGCACTGTGGCTACAATAGAGTCATTCAGGTTTCTAGGCACCACAATCTCCCAGGACCTGAAGTGGGACACTCACCTTGTCTCCATTGTGAAAAAGGCCCAGCAGAGGTTGTACTTCCTTCGACAGCTGAGGAAGTTCAACCTGCCACAGGAGCTGCTAAACAGTTTTACACCGCCATCATTGAATCCATCCTCTGCACATCTATAACTGTCTGATTTGGCTCAGCTACCAAATCTGACCTCAGAAGACTGCAGAGGGTAGTCAGGTCTGCTGAGCAAATCATTGGTACAACCCTCCCCACTCTTCCGGAACTGTACCTATCCAGAGTGAGCAAAAGGGCTAAGAAAATAACTCTGGACCCCTCACACCCAGCACACTTCCTTTTTGAACTGTTGCCATCTGGTCGACGTTACAGAGCACTAAGCACCAGAACGACCAGACACAGGAACAGTTTCTTCCCCTAGGCAGTCCATGTCATGAACAATTAACAATGTCATGAACACTTACAATACACATGGTACACACAACACTATTTTACATGATTTATTTTCACATATCACCATACCTGTACAAACTCCTGTTACCTGTTCATACTTGAATGTCTATATGTCTATATTACATATTGTATTTTTGCTATTTTGTACACTGTCTGTTCTGTATATCTGTATATTTGTATCTATTCTGTATATTTGTATATTGTATATTATTGTTTTTATTACCTGTGTCTTGTCACTGTCATTCTGATGCACTGTAGAGCTTCTGCCACTACAACAAATTCCTTGTATGTGCAAACATACCTGGCAATAAAGCTGATTCTGATTAATAACTTTTAAATTAATAACAATTTATTATTTTGTTACATTTCCCTACATTTAAAAAAAAACAGGATAATTGAAAAATTATTATTAGGGCTTAAAAAATAATTTGCAGGGATTTCTTATGAGATCCGTTAAAATGGTGCCGAATTCAATTCCAGCCTGTTTCTGCATGTTACGGTGGCTGAAATGGAGAGAACCCATATGCAGACAGCTTACAACAAAACAAGACTTTATTAAACAAAAACTCCCGCGAGGGGGATAACTTAAAGAGCTAAACTTAAACCAAAACAAAGACAACAAGAACACATTCAAAATTTAACAACCGGCACAAGACAGCAAATACAAGGGCATTAAATAGGGAAGGAACTATGGAGGGTAATAAGGGAAAGCACATGAAGGGAATTAACTAAAAACAGGATTAATGGGCACATGGTCAGAAAGCGCATGGCCAATGTAAACAAAGGCCATGTGCTTCCACAAAGGACAAAGACCCAGAGCATGAGTTCAGATCCTGACTCCAAGAAACAAGAACCAAGACCAGGATTGAGTCAGGATCTAAACATCATGCTCTGACATAAAGCACAAGGACTGTCAGGGTCCTTGCAAGGGAACTAGGAACAACTCAAGACAAGAATCCAGGACAAGAATCCAGAACGGCTGTTTGAGTCAGTAGCTGTTTTCAAGAAATGACTAAGAACTTAACTATTTCGTCTTCACTTCCTTAACTAATCAACTAACACACTACCTCTACTTCTACTTCTTATTTTATAAAAAAAATCTGGCGTCTTACACTGTGTTGGAATACCTGAGACCTGTTTATAGCACTGATTCATTGTTGCTCTTATAGTTGTTGAAATTACTTCCTTGTCCTCATTTGAAAGTCGCTTTGGATAAAAGCGGCAGCTAAATGACTAAATGCAAATGTAAAATGACCCTGACACTGCACAAATAAAGCCCTGCTAACATGCTGATAATAACTACAAGTGTTTATATTAAAACATACTTTTAACAATTATGATTCTTTTCTCTGTATAGCCTGTATTAACAAACAAACAGGCCCTGTGTAAGTAGGACATTAAACTTTAATTGCATTCTAAAGAACAGTTTATAAAACACTGTTAAGGTAATCTTTCCACCACCAACATTATTAAAAAAAAAACTTTATTTCAAGACAGATGTAATTATTCACAAGGGTTCCTCACCTCTCTAGCAATGCTATTGCTAATTCATGGCTGTGTAAATGAAGAAACAGTATTTCTGCATTTAAATCAGAAACAGATAAAAGATGGACTCACTTTCATAGCGAATCTGAAAGCCTTCACTGGAGCGGCTGTTGTCTGTGGTGAAGAGCAGGTACATATAATTGCCCGTACTGATGAGGAAGTGTGGTGCCTGAGTGCCGTGGTACTCGCCGATCAGAGGTGACGAGTTGGAGGGCCCGTCCCGAATCTCAAGGGTGTCGTAATTAACCTCAGTCTGAAACCTGCGCAGAAATCAGAGAGAGTAGAACATCTGCTTATGGCCGAGGTATTTAGCAGAATTACTCTAATAAGGGGATAAACTAAGAGGTTAGCAAACAAAATTGCAAGAGACAGCACCGAACAGACCGCAGCCAAAGGCTATGAGCATCTGGGGATTTAAGCTGAAAAAATATCAATCAATACCTGTCAAAAGAGATCTTGACGGCATGATCCTTTCTGGCTTCAATCACCCATTCACAGTTGAGGGAGTCTTTGTAGTATCCGGGCCAGCCAGGGGACAGTAAGACCCCCACAGGAGCTGTAAGATGTCCGCCACATGGAGCTGGTGAAGTGAGAGCACAAAACAGTCAATGGCAGCCCAGCTCACAAATCCCAGCAGTACCTTCATCAAGGTGGAGAGTAAAGTCTGAAGAGTAAAGACTAAAGCCCTCCCACCTTCACACCGAGGGACGGCTGCATTCCAAACCACGTTTCCGTCCTGGATGACACAGGTGATGGATTCCGATCCGTGGGTTTTGATGAAGCCCTCATCACATGTGAAGAGCACTGAGCTGCCCAATAAGAAGTGCTCTCCGAAGCGCTGGCCATTGATGGGAATGCCGGGGTCATGGCATTCGTTCTGACCAAATGCTGCAGACACAAAGTGAAGTGTAATCAGTGCTGAATCAAGCATGTAATACCTAGCAATGCAGGCATTAGATGACACATTTCAAGGTGTTTATGATAAAGTCTTACAAAACTGTACCTTTAACCCTTAAATGAAAAATACCACCAAATCCTCAAAAAACACAGCTGACAAAGAAAGTCAAAATAAAAGCCCTTACTCGATCCTCCATTTAAAATATTACCAGAGTGATGTTTTGTCAGTAAACAAACATCGGCAGAGTGACATCTGCTTGTAAGAGTGTGTTAGGTTTACAGTAAAGCTCTTGTTTTTTACAGTACACCCCCTTTTGCTTTTCTGCCATGTTGTGGTTTGAGATTTGTGATGGCACAAAACATTTTGTCAAATCTGTTTTCCCTTGACACACCTCTGTAAGACAGCTTACACGTGCACACGCATCACAGATGTCAGTGTGGAACCTTCAATTATTCAATATGGGCACTCACACAAGCTGAGGATCCTGCCAAAGCTATTTTAGTGCTTTGGATTGGTGAACAAATCTGTCCGCGGAGCCCCTGTGGAAGTGTGATGGCTAATGCATGGAGACCTTGCGGCCAGGGCTTAGGGCATGTACTGGACCCTGGTCGATTCCCAATGACAGCCTCATTGGTCTTCCAGCCTGGCCTGACAGTTGCTCCAGCGTCACTTCGGGAAGCATGTCTAGTGCTTTCTGAGACAGTAACACCATTACTGAGGCAGCACTGTTCAGATATCAAACCACACAATCCACTGTCATCGCCTGAAACTACCAGCTCTCTCTCTCCAATCCATTTTGTTTTTAAAAACCCACGCAGACATGCCAGCTCACATCCATTCGGGCAAAGACATGCCCTGGTTTACCTGGGACAGTCTAGTTGCACTAAATGACATAAATATGTCCCAGTTTTAGCTGTTGGGCTCATTGTGTTAAATTAAGGTATCCTCATTGTACCTCTAGCAACTGTCTCTAATAATGTTTGTGGTTTTTAACATGCTATCATTGCAGAGATCATTGCATTTTCAAGCTGATTTGCTAGTATTTCCTTCTAGAATGATTTTAGCAAATCAGCTAAAATCAGCAATTGTTATGTATCTGGCTGTCATAACAAAATCTTCATACACTTGCTGCTGTTCTATGTCATGTTGCATCTAGCAAGCTTCACTGGAGAAATGCCCACAAACCATTTACCACAATGAGCTGAACGAACCCTATCTATTTCTTCAAACAACACGACAACATGAAAATGCAAGCAGGCACCTGCCTAAAAAATGCACTGATAACCTCCACAGTCTGTGTGCTGAGGTCTGAGAATTAAAAACAATCAGACCATCTTGATCACACACACAAAGTGTTAAGGTTGGTTCTACTTGACTGAATATGTATACTGACAACTTTAGAAATGTTATAATTTTGTTGAATAGGTTATCATTTTCAGAAAATAATTTTTATAAATTATATTTAAAATCTAAATTTCTCTTGCTTTATCCACCATCTGGTATATGGATTCTTTTTTTATTGAGGTTGTGACAATGTAATAGCTTAAAACATCTTTAAAGGCTGCATACCTGCTACTTTTTTTAACAGTTTGTGTGAAGAACACATAATAATGCTTATGCAGGCTGCTCACTAGGTTTTGGAACTGTTCTATTACATTTACATTTATGCATTTGGCAGACACTTTTATCTAAATCGACTTACAGTACATTCAAGTTACACATTTTGTCAGCACATGTGCTCCCCTGGGAATCAAACCTACAGCCTTGGCGCTGCTAACACAATGCTCTACCAACTGAGCTACAGAAACACCCTGTAGTATTGTAGTGCACACAAATCTACATACAAAAACAAATTCTTGAGGTTGTGTAAAACAAACTTAAGCTCAATGAAATTTATATTTGGTCAATGCATCATAATAAAATCTGAAACAGTTAAATGCAAATCTTATTATGCATGACTGGTTAATTTTAAATTGTGGGACAAAAGAAAACCAATGCCTGTTGCAGAATCCCATAAAGGTGGAAAGGAAGCACTGAAAGCACTGAAAATATGGAAAAATGATTTTTCAGGATGGAAATATGGCTAATAAAAGGTGCTTGCACACAAACATCATCTTGCACACCATCTAATACATCACAGGGAAACCAGTAATTTGAAAGTGAAGTATGTAATTGTTTTGATGTTAAAATATTCTCTCTTATTATTTCTTAATATGCAGAGACAGCTATAAATTATTCCCATAAAGTGTAAACAGGGTGACACTGTGGTGCTTTCAGCACGTCAACCCTGGCTCAACCAGTGAATGGTGTGAGTTTAATACCAATGAATGGTAGATGGGGGAAGTGTTTGTTTAAAATCAGTTATTATTTTTGAATTAAAAAATCTGGTGATGCAAATGACACACAATTTACCTAGAAACTACAAAAGTGAACGTACTTGTGTAGGTGATATTAAATCCTTTCCCCGTATTGGAGTGGTCAGACTGGAACTCCAAGCGCATAATATGTCCATTACTAGCGATCTGGGAAGGCACATCCTTCCCAGAGAATGTCCCAAACGTGGTGGGTTCCGACATCCCATCGTCTTTTACAATGAGATAGTCAAACTGAGGCTCCAGCTCAAAGTCGCTAAAAATGAGATGGATTCGACTGCCCGGCTCTGCTATAATGAGCCACACACAGTTCATGTTGTTTCCATATTCCTCTGGGTAGTTTGGTGAGAGGATGGTGCCTGATGGGGTGGTGAAATTGAAGAAGCAGGAGACTGCGAAGATGAAGATAAATATTTATAATTTTAATACAAAGGTTATATTATTTATTTTCATTCACAATGTCTTTGTTATCACATATCCATTAAAAGCCCGTTGTGTTAGTATTTTGGCTATTTGCCTCTAAAAACTCACGAGGGGTGGTTGGGTTCATGTAGGCTGTGATAATGAGTTGTATTGTGCAGAAATGATAATGTATAAAACACTTTTGCTCGTAATCTAAGCTTTGTCAAGAAAAACAACAACAAAGTGATTTCTTTATAAGCTTTTCGTTTAAACAACAAAACCTTTGATGCAGTCCTTGTACTAAGATAAACACCTTAAAATACACTAGTGCATGCCAGAATCATCTCAACAAACTGAGAAACAATTTTACTACATAGCATTACTTTTGTACACAATATTTTGGTGCATTTTATTCTAAACCATGCATCATTTTATGCAAATGAAGTTTAATATAGAATGCACCTTATTAGCAAAAATCAGTGCTATTTGTTTTGCGTAACTGACTATGTTTCACCATTACCGCCCGTTGATAATAAAAGCAGAAGGTAAACAGAGCATTACTTAAAAGGAATGTTTGTGTACATTTATTATCGATCACGGCAGTAATTCATCAAATGATGATAACATGATGGAAAAGAGTATATCCTGGCATGTATCCAGATGTGTGATGTAGTCAAGTGCACTTTCAGCATTTAATAGAGGTGATTCAGGTGTTTGGTTCTCAGTGATGAAGCGATGCCGTACGGTCCCAGCAGCGTCTGCCAGAGCGCAGTAGTCTGCTACAAAACCCGGCATCAGAACTCTGTTGTTTGGTGCCATGTTTACACTGCTACCTGATTTGCATATAATTTTTTAGTAGGTTGGGTGCTAAAACAACACAGATAACACTGCTATTATTGGGAGCAATTTTTTCTCCCTGTTACTTGTTCTACAAACAGGAATATGATAATTGACCTCTCATATGGCAACCTGGGAATTAACGGCGTGCCATTGGGCTTTATATCCACCCTGATCTAGATGTCACGTTTTAACAGAAGCAACGCATTATTCATTCTAAATGGCAATGTGTTAATTATAAACCGGCTTTTCAGATAAAAAACTTACAGACGCAGCTGGGTTTGTTTCCAGACCACTGGTTATTTTGCTGGCATGATATTGTCCTTTCCCCAACCAATTCAAAGGCAGCCTGACACTCAAAGGTCAGCACATCACCGTGCAAAAAACGTTCTCCGGTTCGCTTTCCATATGCAGGGATGCCTGGATCTCCACATCCACCTTTGTCAATCTCTGTGTAGGAAAGCAAACAAGAGTATATGTTTTATTTACATTGAACAGGGTGTTTTCAACCCACTTATTGTTATGGATGCAATGTTTTGTTACCCCACATTCTGGCATAGTCTGTAGTCTAAGAGAGGATTTCAAATGCTTTTGCTTCATTATTTTCATAGCATTTTTACATTTCATTAAAAAAACATGTTTATCCTCACCCATGTTGAATCCATATTAAAATGAAGTCTGGGTCATATTTGCTTTTGTTTTAGAAGTGGTGTCACACAACCCCTCCATTTTGGCATTCACCCAATTTGACTAGCTTTTACCGAGTGACAGATGAATGTCACCAAAATACCGCAGAGTTTGAGGGGATGCCTGGCCTTTAACATAACAACAACAAAAGATATGGGAGGTATTTGGAAAACCTATTTATCTTGCTATCCCAACCATGCATGATTACCATATATGGTTAGTTAGTGTTTTATTGTTTGCAATTAGCATTGTTTGTCTTTGCTGGTAGTGACCCTATCAGAACACAGCCGTGACAAATCGCTGATGTGATGCCAAAATTATGGCAAGATAAAGTACAGAATAGCAAAGGTGTTTGGAAGGCAGCATAAAACGACAGTGATAAACGAATGACGTTCTGGAAGATTTGCTTTTAATGTTAACATCTCTAGTGTCAGCTCAGCAGAGAGCGCCTCATTGACCCAGCTGGCCGATAATCTACAGGGGATGAGTTTCCCTCTTGCGGCAGATTGCAGGAACTCTACAAGGTGTTAAGAGCATGTTAAATACCTTTGGATCTGCCACAGGCGATTAGCTTAAGAACCCACAAGAATAGTGGACTATCGTGTCAGGACTGCCAACTCACAACTGAAGAAGCCAGCAGCTCTTACCCACAACAGTGTTAACTAATGCACAGAAAAAGGCTGAGAAAATGAACACCTACAGAAATGCTCTTTCATACCTTTGGTGTGGGGGTTTTAAACAAGGTAATATAATATAAAGCTAATTAAGCTAACCCATCTTCAATGTACCTTAAGCTGTAGACCAAACAAATGTATTATATACCTTATTGACAAAAACATGAAACTATTGCATGAAACATTTTCCGGGCAATTAAGTGTTGGTAATTATTCAGTCCTGTTGCTGCTCATCTGTTTACTAAAATGTTTTTGGGTGCATTGTATGGCCATTCTTCAATCAATTCTTTCAGTATAATTCCATATCGTTCAAAACTCATATTTTGGATTTTTGTTTGGTGTATGTTGTTTTTGATCATTTTTTCAGCTTGACAGCTGTGGTCATTATAAATTATATTAAAAATACTTAAAATGTCCATTTTGTGTTCCACAAAAATAATAACAGAATTTAGGTGTTTCTGGATAAATGCTATAACCTTGTTGGTGTTTGCTGGGGCGAAGTGAAAATGACAGTTATAACTCCCAACATTCCACATCTCACAGCCAACTTCTGAATGTTTGAAATGTTGGCACATTTTGATGTTTTTGGGGGATGTGAGTCAGCCTTAAGTCTGTAAAGCAATATTTAAAGCTAGTTTACACCGCCCCAACACACACCAACAAATGTCAACATTTTAAACATCTATTCTGCCTCAGTACTTCTGTCCGATAAGCTCACTGCTTGATGACCATATATTGTTTTTGTACAGCTGGTTATTGCTGTTAAGAAAAAAACAATCCTTTGCCAAACTAAAACTTTTAAATGAAGGTATGAAATGATGTGTTTGATTTTGACATCTACAAGGCCTCAAACAAAATGTTCCACCCATGGGTCCCGATGGAAATGTTGTCAAACATGACAACGTGACTAGAAGCACAAGTGTGAAATTGGGTTTACACAAAGTTAATTGGGTTTGTGTCATTGTGCAAGGCTATCCAGACAGTGAGAATTGCTCAATTGTGAGGTTACAGTTCAAAGTGAAGAGTGTCTGGGGGAAAAGCTCTATTCCAAGGTATTAAACGGCACGCTTTAGAAAAACAAGTTAAAGGGTGAAAAAAGGGAGAGAAAGTGGATGAAAATTCAACACAATCAAATAGTTCAGCCTATATAATCATGTCTATTCTAGTTGCTTTTCCTCAGAGGTCTTGTTATTTAGTGGACTGTATACTGTAAATACAATATACATTTTTAATCAGTGTTTTATAACAAACAATAAGTTATAAGTAAAAACATTAACAATATTTTAACTTGACCAATATAAGATTCTACATTATTTGTAGGTCACTAAACAAATTTAAGCTAATTTGTGATACTGATTGTGTGATACTTATTCAAGCACAAATGCTCTTTGGAACAATCTTGAGTCATGCTGGGAAAACACGTGAAGAAAGGGTGACATACCAAATGCTAAAACATTTTACCGATTCCATTTAGGTAAAACTGTACAATTAAGCTGTTGCAATTAGTTAATGAAAGAGACATGAACATTTATTAATATCATGAAAAATGTTGATATCTATATATTTTTAAAGTAGCATTAGGTAACACATTAGAAACATTAGGTAACAACAAATTAGAAATAAACATTAGGATAAAATTACAATAACCATGATTAATAAATGCTGCCAAAACATTGTTTATTGTTAGTTTGTGTCTTACTCTTAACATACAGAACATCAAATCACAGTAAACTGTTACCATAGTTGGCAACAGAAAAATATTTTATAAATAAAATATTTATAAAGAAATGCACAATAACAATTCACTAGTGGTCACAGACTTTTGAAACCCATTTAATAGGAGAGTCGTCGCCTAATGGTTATAAAGTCAGACCTGAGGCATTGCTCCGGGTGTGTGTTCACAACTTGCCGTGTGTTCACTTCTCAGCAGTACAGGTTAAATGCAACGGTCACATTTTAAGTATGGGTTACCATCCCTGACAAATATGTCACTTTCACTTTCTGTTCAGTCCTTGAACTGCTAACTCAATATTCCTGCACAAAATATTTGCTTCATCCTTTGATGGCTTTGATTAGATTCCCCACCAGAAATTTGTGTTCAGCTTACGAACGTCGCCTTGTGGTTCCATCCCAACGAGGGAAGAAATCACTTTCCCGGACTTTTTCTTTTACTCTGCCCGGTTGGTGGAATGAACTCCATAT
>JAZGTJ010006829.1:0-24084 GCA_036877575.1 Botia almorhae
AGTTATTTTAAGGCACCTAGTGGGCCCCGCCCCCTGTTTGAGAAACAGTAGTATCGGTTGACTGTTGATGGTTGACGTACTTGCAAGCTTACAGCAGACAAATGTCCATTGAGAAACCATCAAAATCAACTGTTGGCAGGTATGAAGCAGATAATCTACTAAAACTCTGACTGCTAGTTAAGTAGTTGATAAGATACTTAAAAGTTAGTTGAATGAGGACTGTTGAAATAAAGTGTTACCGCAGAATGTTGACAACACAGCATAGCCCTGAGTGCCCAATTGCTTTTATAAAGATATTAAACACACATTTTTATTAAAAAATTTATTTGAGCAAATGCATAAAGTGCCAGTTATTGTGCCTGACCTATGAACTACGGTTTATAGTTGACCTCTGCGTACTGTCCAGTCAGCATCCAGAAGCAGAATTATGCTTTAAAATGTCAAAAAGACATCTGGAATTTGGTATAAAAAAAAATTACCCGCAAACATTTCCAGACATTTCCTGTAGAACAGCCATTGATATCGTGTTCGTTCGTGCACTGCTTGATTCTGACAGTAGGTGGTGCCAAAAAATCAGTCAAATCTGATTTACTCACTGGCTTTCTGACTGGCTATTTTTTCCAGTTTTTAAATTCCAAACACAAGCCAGAAAAATGAACACAAATCATTCACATTTCCATGCTTTCAAACCTGCTTACTGAAACTGACGTCAAACCCTGATAGATTCAATCATTTAATCCAGAATAAAATACAACCACCCAAAAGTAATAAAGTAATCGTAAGTCAAAAAATAAGGCCAAAACAAGTTTATCTGAGTGATGTAAGACAGCTGTTGAAATATGACCGGTCAAACGCAGGTCGTCCAGCCCTGCGTGTTTTGCAGATAAAAGTTGGAAACATTTTTGAATGGTTTCAGAAGTCGTCATGTCTTTATCGCACCGACGCTGGTTTCTGATAACAGGCTACAGCAATGAGAAACAGGTCTAAAGTTGATTAAAGCTACAAAGCGTAACTTTTCCTCTCTCGCCATCTTTATACAAAACATGAAGGCAAGTGTTGTGTGCGGTTATTTTAACCAGCGGCTGTAAGAACGATACAAACTCTCCGTCATTCCGGCACATGCGCGACTGAGCCGCCTCATCTTTTCCTGTTTACAGACGTGACGTAACTATTACGTCATACTGACGTTTTCTGGGAAATCAGACCCGACAGTTCAAATTATACGTCATTATTATAAACTTACCGTTGTGAATCGGGGTAAGGTAATGAGATGGTGTTGAATTGTGCAACCGATCTGTTGTGTACTTGCTCAACAACTGATTTTTGTTTGTGTCGAACCAAAAAAAGTTACGGATTGCAGCTTCAGAAATTAAAACTAAAATAAACTCTTGCTTCCCAGGCATCATAATTGGTCTGATGTTTGTGCTCTTTAGTGATTGTTTCTGATTGTGTTAAAAACTCACAGCACGTTGCTTTAAGAGAGTCAAAAATTCTCTCACGTGGGATCGTGTTCACGTTAAATAAAGCTTGTATTTGCAGCAGCTGCACGTCAGCAGGAGAAATACACAATGTACAAATGTAAACAGGCTGTGAATCTATTCATAGACACACATTACAATGGCCACATTGCTTTGAGGTCATTAACTGTGTATTTACTCTGTCTCATATATTGTTCCAGCCCTGCCCGAGAGAGAACACATTTAACCAGCTACAATGAAGCTAAAGTTAACCCAGCACATAAATCTACTTAAAATGTGTTGCATTGATGCAATGCAGTTTGGCCATTACAGATCCCATGACGCCACAGTGCGATCCGCCGTCTCTAAGATAAGAGCTGGTTTTTGGCTGAACGCAACGAGCTTGAATTTTAGAAAGGTTCGGCCGATCAAAAACACATGCTAAAGAGGAGCCCAAATTCTGAGTCGAAATGCCTAACAATAAATTTGGCTTGTGCGTACTGTACATGTTTTACATTAAAGACTAAACCAACTACTCAACTTGAATTAATGCACACTGTATATACATTCATGTATTAAAATACAATGTGTATTTACTTTAGGTACTGAAAAACACAAAATAAATATATTACGTGTTGTTGTTGTAACTTATAATTAGGTGTTTACATTTTCTGAGTAACAAGAAAGTATTAATGGTTTGGCTTACAGGCCCAATGTAAAAGAACCAGCACCAAATCTGTCACATTCTGGTCACAATACACGGCGTGTGTCTCTCTCTGAATTTAATCTAACAGCACACAAAGATTAATATACGTTGAGGTTTGTGTATGTCCGTAAGCCCAAGTAACTAGTAATAATGCTGAAGCTTGCTTTAGCAAACTAAACTAATAATACATGAATAGTTCCAGGCACTGGAATGAAAAGTGTTAATAAGAGATTAAACTTTATTAAAAGAATTACTCTCATCTCACTGTGACCTTTAAAAACGCTGCAAAACTTTGACAACATTCAAACGCAAAAACAACATGACAAAAGATGCCAAATGATTTTTATTGATCTAAAGTTGTACTTATAACCAACAAATACAAAATAGAACTAGGAAATAAAAATGGCGCGTGCAACACAGGCTATAAACTCACAATCAAACTTTTAACTACAAAAGATTATTTGGACTCATAATAAATGCTTCAGATAAAATGTTTCGAGCTGCAAACTTCACTAAGTGGCATATAGAATTAATTAAAAAAAGGAAACAGGATTCAGTAGCTTCAGTTTAATTGGTCTCAGTAAATACCAGCGAGCACAATTTTCTCTCCATGTAAATTCAGCGGTCAAAACCAAACCAAGACTTCTGAAATGCAAATAAATGTTTCTCTACGCCGCTTGATGCTATAATGTATAATACAGTAGTTTGTATAATGTTGGTCACTGCCAGTGTTGGTAGATTTGTAATCACATCTTAATACAACATCATTCAAAGTGAATATTCATAAGTTTTGGCTGTACAAGGACAAAAAAAAACTATTTTAAGTTTCTGTGATTGGTCACTTAAAAAAATACATTCACACCTTCACCATTGCGTTTCAAAGACATGAAGTATCAACCGATGCAAGAATAATCATAAAATAATCGAAACGCTATTCAAACACTGTTAAAAAATTTTGCTGCCTTAATTTTTTAACTTTAATCACATCGGCTTTTCAATATACAATCTTACATTTTGTAGAGTTGTTGTAACTTAAAGTTAAAATTGCTTCAAGTTCAACTTATTTTGACGAGTTACTGTAAAAACATATGTTGTCATTTGTTGATGATAATTTTTTACAGTGAAATAGTTTTAGATGGACTACTTGTCACAGCTCAGGTCACGTCAACTACCCACCCAAATAGCCCACATGTAAACTACTAACCTAAAACCGGTAATATTGTAACTTTTGTGACTGTAATATTCGACACAACACTAGATAAATGTTAAACAGCGATCTTTGTCACATTCAGCGTGTTAGTTTATACAACATGAGCTCAGATATACATTGGTGATTTATTTTAAAACTGTCTGGTTTTCGGCTATAGTGTCACAGAGAGTCTCTGTTCCATACAGAAGAAACAAAATCATTCATATTCAGTAAATATACGGCTATTTAAAATCTGCAGCATTAGCAACTCACAGTAGACAGCAGATACACAAAAAAACAAACAATTGCTTATAAAAAAAATGAAAAAGAGAAAGAACAAGTATTGTAATATTGTAAACCGTCTGTGTTACCCTAAATAATGTGCTAGTTTGGTATTAGTACTGTATGATTTAAATCATAGTTAAAACTGAGGCTAAAAACCAAAGTCTGTTCATGATTCCTGGAGGGTGGACGTTTTAAAGCGTGTACACGTTTCTGGGCTCAAATTACCCACAATCCTTTGCACCACTGCAGTTTTGAATGTCTGTAGACAACAGCGTTTTAAAGTGCTTCAGTCTTATCTGATATAATGGCTGTTCACAAAAAACAGCCCCTCTGTCTGTCACCTGATCGTCAATATTTGCTGATGCTGCGGATAGTTTGGTGTACACACATCAGCTGTATTAGAAAAGATTTACAGAAACCTGTAAGGCACAGCGTGGTTCAAGATAAGGGTTCTGTGATATGTGCGGCGGTTAGTTAGTGGTTTTAATTCTGATTACACCAAATCTACACAGACAGGGTGCAATATTATTACTAAAATAACAGTTATAATACATGAAACTGCACCCTTGTACGCTTGCAGTACAGGCAGATATACCAGGAGCTACACGGCAGCAGTCACTTGTGGTGTGTATGCAGAGTAAGATAATATCAAATTAAAATAAAATATTCATATGTAGTAGTATAAGATTAAGTCATGCTATGCAGTTTGGCTACGATTTTGCTACAATCTGTTTACAGCTAGATAAACCAAATTGTCGTGAAAGGTAATACAAGGTCACAAAATCACGAAATCTACCGCCACAAGAACATGACATTTGTTTATAAAAAAATGTTAAAATCACTGCAACCTAGTTCCTACAAAATCTTTATGAAGCTGTGAGAAAATATCTGATTCAATGTGAGCATTCACTGTGTTCCAGCTTACCGGTTTCCCTAAACAACCACCAAACCTTTAACAGCCCGTTTTCTCCTCCTAAACAGCAGAAGTTCAGCTAGTCGGTAAATGTCAACCGGCGGTTTTGTGGTTGTCATGGAAACAGCCAGTTCCCATTGGAGAATTTCGTGCTAAGATACGATACAGTCCCTCATTGTTCATGAGACTTAAGACAATGGGTGCATGGGGCAAATAAGTACGCATGAGAATATATGAAATAAACATGATCGGGCTGTAAAGAAGTGTGACATATTTCAATCAGTGTTAGTTCACGCAATCTCTTGCTTTTCACACACAGAACTATGAAAGGGGGGGAGTGTTATCTTGTGAATGCGAGTGCAGTGTGTGTGTGTGGTTATCTGGACAGGACGTGCTGATAGAGGCGGCAGCGTCCAGTGGTTCTGTGTGAGCGCCCTCGTGCTGGCTCAAAGGTCAGGCTCATACAGGCCTGCTGTAGGAGTAATGGTTGTTTCTCTCTGCGTCTGCCATCTGAAGGCTGGGCTTGCGTTCTATGTCTTCGTTTTCTGCGTTTTCTGCGTTCTGGCATCGAGGCGGTCGCTCTTTAAAGAAGTCCGAAACATATCGCACCTGTGATGAAGAGAATAAAGTAAAAAAGAACAATAAACTGTATAAACAAAAATAAAGAAAAAAAATTATATATGTAATAATTATATGTTTATTATATACATTAATATATTATATACGGTATGATATATACGGTAATATACAATATATAGTGTCATTTTTAACAGTTTCATACAGATTTAATTTCACTTGTGCATAAATTACATAAGCATTTATTTAAAGAAGTAAATATAAATAAATAGATAATAAAGAAGTAAATATAAATAAATAGAACCACTAAGATTGTTTACGTTAATAAAATAAACAAAAATACTTGCCGATTAAATTTATCTTTATTATAAGGGAACGGAAATCCTTTTTTAACGAGCGTGAATTGACTCGAATACAACAAATACTGCTGTAATTTTTTAGGTTATTGAAGCCACTGTGAGTCACTTAAAATAAAAACAATGAGACAATGAGTTTTTGTGAGTCGTCCACTCACCGTGAGAACAGCCACTAGCGCCCCCTGCAGGAGACCCACCACCACGTCACTCCAGTGGTGTTTGTAGTCGGATACGCGGGTGTAAGCCACATAAATCGCAAAGGCCACCAGGAAGAACTGAATTGTGGGCCGCAGGAGGCGAGCCCACTTGAACGCCATACGTGCCTGGACGTAAAGCTACACAACACAAGGAAAAACAAACGATTGACGACAGTGTTTGTAAAAGGGCTCCGGGACATGCAGAAAAAGGACTGCCTTGTGTATTCACAAACAAAATGAAAGCAATTCTTTTGAAAGAGTTATGGGAAAGCAATTCAATACAGTCTGGACCTGTGTGAATATGACTCTAAACAACTCCACAACCACTGACAAGCCTGAACACGAGATCTTAGACTTTCTTTCTCTCGTGACAAAAGACGACATTTTAAAAGAATGTTCCCTGAACTTTCTTCAAACAATGACAGCACATAGTGACCAGTCTGTCAAGCTCCTCTAAATGGCCAAGAACAGCTCTTCGTATGACTTCTAACTCAAACTCTGCTATCGTACAGCCGTGAAAATAACAGATAAGTCATATAAACTACTTTTAAGGGCCATCACGTCCTTTCTGGAACCTGAGAGTCGGCGGCCGTACGGGGAACGATCGGAAAGATCCAGATTAGGAGCGTGAGACACAGAGCATCGTCTCAGGGCTGTTTCCTGCTGCTCGGCTTTATCTGTCCACACAAGTGTTCTGTGACTGTGTGATTGTGGAAGAGGAAGGAGCGGAACAGATACTTACCGCCAGAAACAACATGCAGTACATCCCGAAAGAGGAGTGACCCGAGTAGAACGACAGCCTGGCGCAGGAGAGCCGTGGGAGGGGGGAGGCGGCAGAGGCGAGAAACAAATAGGAAGAGAGGAAACGGTAAATCACTTTCATAGCATCGTTTAGAAAGACACATTTATTTTCCTACGATTTACACACTCTTTATTTATAATCTCATGTCATTTCAACCAGTTTGCTGTTGTTGTTGTGTGCAACACGGGAGAACTTTACATTCGTTTTCCAGCTAACAATTTTAAGTCCCTAACATTTTTATTAAGTAACAAAAATGTTAAAAATGTCATTTTTAATGTTCTAGGAACCGTTTTTTTTTAGATTTTTAGACGTTGTATTACTGTTATTGCTTGTTATAAGAACATTATTAAAACATTTTCTAATCTGTGATGTTGAACTTAATACAATTTTTGATCATATATATGTGGTAGAACACTTTAACGATAACTTTTAGAGTGTTCAGAGTCGCTGTTAGCTGGGTTTGTGGCTCTCAAGCTCCAAAACAACAAACAATCGAAGCACCACAACCTGATCTTCCAAATGTCATCTTTCTGTTTTGTGTCCCACAGAAAAATAAGAGGACACAGATTTGAAACAACAATGACAGATTTCTAAGTGAACGTTGTTCCTGCGGACAGGCTGCGCTTTCTAGCGTGTGACACTGATCTCAAAATATACCAGGTCTTTAAGGTCACGTGGAATTAAAAAAAAATGGGACAATAAAAGGTCAAAGCCTGAGAAAGCACAAATTTACTTGTAAAACAGGAAGTGAAGACAACAGGTGAACAAAACAAACAAACACAGGAAGCGAGGTTAGCACTTTGACCTTTGACACTAGCCCTTCCTGCACCCTGCTTGTGTACCTGGATTCCGTCACATTCCGTGGGTTTCCCGTGCAGTTTATCTCCAGCATGTAGCCGCTGCAGACTTCTGGAGCGCAGACAGCTATGAAGTTGGGACGCAACCGTCCGATGGTGTATTTGGCCATATCAGTCAGAGACTGACTCACGCACGCGCCAAACAGAAACGTCCCCACGACTTTGTAGAGCGCTGCGGCGTATTGGTTGAAGCCCGAATTAGAGTACAGCCGTTTGGTGTAGACCAGGTAGGCCTCGCCTGAAGTGATCTGCACACAGAACAGGAAGTTGCAGGTTTTGTTCAAATTTCTAATTCTCAGTATGAGCAACAAGGTTAGTGACGTCCGTCTCAATAAGCACCACTAACTATTCCTTCACTGATGTGTTGAAAGAGTTTAAGAGTTAATTGCTTAGAAGTTTTTCCTGGAAATCAGACGTACGAGTGAGTGTGTGAGTCTGTCTGTGGTAAATGACTCAAAATGAGAGAATTGAACTCTCACTGCTCAAGTTCTTTCAGAACACGAGGCCTCAGGGCAAAAAAAACATCTCGCAGCTTTTCTCCGTCACAGTTAACTCATTTCAGAACCGCTGTAGCTGCTCTTCACACTCAGAGCAACATGACATCTCTGAAGACAACTACAATGACTCCTAACAGATGTTTTCTTCCAAACATCACTATGTATCACTAATGTATCATAAACATGTATGTACTGTAAATGCTTTAGGTTAGTGTTTCTGCAGCTCAGCTGGTGGAGATTGCATTAGCAGGCCAAAAGGTTGTGGGTTCGATTCCCAGTGAGTGCACGTGATGACTTTGAATAAATGTAAATGAAATTAAAAAAAAAGAATTTAAATTCTTGGTCTGTTCTTCAAACAAAGTAGTTAAATATTAAATTTAACTTTAATTATTACAATATTGAATACAGATCAATCCTCTATATGCACCATCACTTCCTGGTTTTCAAAAAACGAACAATGAGGGACGCAACACTGTATTCTATGCCTTTCATTGTTCAACAAACAGGTTGTCCCTCCCTAATTGTCAAGAGTTAAATCAACGTTGCTCATACGTCAGGTAAAGCTTACATCCGACATGCATCTGGCAGATGCTTTTATCCAAAGCGACACACATATACATTTTTATCAGTACGCGTGTTCACTGGGAATCGAACCCGAAACCTTTGTGCTACAGGAACATTGATCAGTTATTGGCTGAGAGACTCACGATAATGATGGAGCAGGAGATGGTGACAGCAGCCATCATTTTGTGGGAGATGGTGTCGGGCCTGTAGGGGTACCGGATGGTCTCGTCGTTACAGAAAATGCCGCGCTTGTACGGGCGGTATATGATGGTCATGATGATGAAGGGCATCGCAACTGTAAAAACAACCAGCGGTGTGATTAATTATCTCAGACACATAAACCATTAATTCAGTGTTTTCATCCATTTGTGCTTTGCTGAACTTTCCATGGAAACCAAAAAGTTTGTTTAAACAGAAACAAACCAATTCATTTGTTGGGACTTTCACGAAACACACAGGAAAATCAACACAAACCGCAACAGGGGCTTTAAAAACATCCAGAGGCACCAACTTATCATAAAAAACACATTTAGAATTCAGCGATGCAGATTCTTATACAGTTGCCCTTTGCCATCTGCATACAGGAAGTCAGTGAGAGTTATCACCAGGGTCACGGCACCAGCTGTCAGTCCAACGGATGCCCACAGCAGAAATATCTGGTAACCAGGAAAAGCACCGATTCGAGTTCCTAACGTGAACTTTATGAAACCATTCCATTGTTCATTAAAAGTCATGGGAACCGAGAATGAGGGTATTTATACATTTTTGTGTGAGAGAAATTGTTTCTCAACGTCTTAATGCTCCACGCTGCTCTCTTCCCTTCAGACACAAAGATGGTGATCGGATTCCTCACGAGCCATTGAGGGCAAATAAACTTGGGATATAATAGCAGATTGAAATACATTTGCTTCGACTCAGAAGTTCATCAGCATATTTTCTATTCCCAGCGCAACGGTTACTTTCCCAGGATCAAGACCTTGGAACTAATATTACATTACTTGGATCCACACACAAAAATGCAAAAGCGCTGAAGCAGATGTACTAAACCGAATGACACATCTGAAGCGGTCTCAATCAGAGCCAGTTGAAAGACAGGCTCCCACATGACTCAAGCCTGTTACATAAAGCTGCCAAACATACACACAAACATATTTAAGCAGAATTAGGAGTTTTTAAGCGTGTCCTCTATACTCCACACTGACAGTGCAGAATCTATTTAGAGGGGAAAAAACAGATTGAGTTACATGAAATACAAGGAAATCGGAGAAGAACAGATTTACAGAGTGTTGACTAAGCATACATTGTTTTCCAGGCACAAAGAAAACAAGCTTTTGCTTGTCCAAGAAAGTGGTAAACTTGGACGGGGCTGAGAGGAAGAGAGGAAGAAAACAACTGGCTTGAACCCATAATGTTTACACAATGTCCACATGTATGTGGCTGTATGTGCCCAGTGACACTGACTGTTGAAGAGTCTCTTAAATGGATGTGATGAGATGACAACGACTTTTTTTAGGGTTGACCAATGGGAACTCAAAACTGTAAATAGAACATTCTAGAACCGAGTCTTTAGTTCCGTTCCAAAAATCCAGTGAGGTGGCTGATTTGTTACGTTCTACACAGTGGCAGCTCAGTATTTCTTCTGTTGTCACACAACAGACTCGACTCACAATTAACTTCAGCAGAGTTCAGCGTTAGCATGCTGCTAGTCTAATGACACAACTCAACAAGCAGAAAACACTCAACTAGTGGGTTAAATAGCGAGTTTTCAACTAGACTGAACGGTTTAATCAATATCATTTACTACTTAATTAACCAAGGCTCTTATAGTTAAGTTAGCACATGTAATTAAAATACATAATGAGTTCATGTGTTGGAACATGCCTTATTTTTACCACTAGTAAATCTAGTCTTACTAGACCAGTTACAATATTTAACAGGTCCAACAGTCAGTATGGGAAAAAATGTCAAACCTCTTAAAGTGAAAGTGCAAATCTCAGATCAGTTTTTCCCCTTGTATCCTGACAGTTAGTATTACATGGATGAGATGTAACTGACCTTAGATCAGCACTTTCACCCTCACGGTTGTGTAAAATATTGGTTTCAGCTGCAGGATGTGAAACCCTCAGAGAAGAGTCTGATTACTGATGCCGTTTAGAGAACTGAGAACAGTAACCGATAATCTCAACCAGAAAGCAGTGGAATAAAACACTGAGCTTCTTCAAATAGTCAAACTGCAGCGTCGAATCATCTTCACCATCATATATGACTAAAACCATGAGGATCTCAAACAAAAACAGCACGAGATTTAAACACAAAAGCCCCAGCTGAATATGTAGAGGTGTCACAATATACCAGTATGACCATAACTGTAATGTTAATAACCATGATCAATGCTAACATACATGTGATAATATTGTGAAGAATTCAGCACCAGTATCTTGTTGACACTCCAACACAATAGATGGGGCTACTGCACCTGTTTAACAATGGCTACATCTCGTAGTTTGAGTGCGATTCTTTGCCCAATGAAATAATCTCATTGCTATTGTTATTATAATAGCTATTATTATTATAATAATATTGCTATTGTGATTTTTTTGACAATGATAATAGTGTAGTAAAAATTGAATACTGTAACCATATTATTATTTGTCTGAGAAGGCTGTTTTGCAAGCCTTCTTGCATGGCTAAGCTTTAACAAACTTGAAAATTTCTAAATGTCTAGATGGAGCTATAATATAGTTCACGGAACATTCCAGAACCATGAGGCCATAATATGGTAAGCAGCAAATGACCCAATGTCAAGAAAATGTCAACAAATGATGGCATACAGGTTACAGTAGCATCATTGTAACATCAGGAAAAGTCTGTTTAGTAGAGGAAAGGGCCCTGTCTCGCCTACCTACACCAATAACCAAGAGATTTTTTGGGTGGGGAGTGTCTCAGCAGGTGCTGTGCTTTGCCTCGTCTGTGTGTTTACCTGAAATGGCCGCACACCAGACCACAAACGTTTTCCCATTTCGAAAGTTTTCCTCCACTTGTTTGTGAGGACACACTGCTCCTGAGAAACATTCAGCTGTGGCCGTTGGTCAAATATTGACTCTCTGCAGTTCACACCTGCCTCATCAGTTTGTTAACCAGAGGCCAGATTCAGTCTGTAACAGCTTCAGATAAAGTCCACATTTTGAGGGAATCACAGTGTTGACACATTTCTTGGGACTTTACCTACAAATGTCTCTGCGTATTAAACAAGCACAGGTGAAAATATTGAAAAATAGCATCAGCTTCACTACTCCAGGGCTTCACTGTATCTGATACACAAGGCTAACGTGCCGGTCTGTAAAAGTGTTTCATAAGCTTGGCCCAGAATGTGTTGACCCGCTACTCTCCTCCATGTTTGCATTAACCCGCACAGAGTGTGATTCTGGCCTGAAGGTTCCTGCTTGTTATTTTTACAGTGTCTTAATGAAAAGTCCTTCATCCGGCATCTTCAGGGAGCTTTGTCAAAATAATCCCACGCTGTCGGTAAATAAACCCAAAATACAATTCTGCCCACAAAATCATCCACAACAATAAACGCTTCACCTTCCTGAGCATCAGAGATCAGGAGAACCTTTTTTTATTCTTTGCCACGTTACAAAGTGATTTATCCAAAGCAAGGTCAGAGCATTATTGAGTTTCTTGCGATCTCAAGAGCTCAAGTTCCCCCCTGAAGATCAGGACTCACGCATAGTTTTTGGACCGCATGGCACACATAGTTTGAAGTTATTACAGTGGCGAGTGATCAGGGGCTTGTGCCAAAGAAACGTTTGTCTTTCAGCTAGCATGGGTCCGAACGCGGGGAATAAGCAGCGCTATTGTCTCCAGGGGCCCTGTTGAGATGTCATCTGACTATTGAGTTCCAAGCAAGATGAAACTGGATAAAATAAACAGGCAAAATTTCACAATTGGACACGGTTGGTTATTCTCGTGGCCTTTGACTCCGTTTCACGTTTCCCATAGCCAGAAAAATGTGAAATTATAAATTTTGCACACACAGCAATGCCAAAACACACAGGAGACAATGCTATCCGTGTTTAATACCAGCCAATGAGGTTCCCAAAAGACAGCTGTTTTTCACAGAACTCGCATGGAGAATGTGGCTGCAATCGGCCAAGATGAAGATCTGGTTTTACAAAGACGAAAATTTGGACGGGTCAGATAAACTGAGAGAAAGTGCTGCCACGCTGAACTGATCAAGGGATATGACAACATTTAAACAGGAATGTTGGCTGAGGCACAGGGCGATTAAAATCTTGCAGAATGCTGCAGAAGCAAATGAACCGTATAAACGCCAAGCGGAACTTCTGCGTTAGCTTCTAATGATTAATTAAATTTATTGGTTTCATTGGCAACTCTTACAATTAATAAAAGTTTTACATGGAGTTTATAAATTAAAACACAAGCGATGGTTCTTCCACAGAGACCTAAACGCATACGGTCTTAAAAGGTTCCTAAAAGACTGTTTGGGAACTGTTTCTGTAAAAAAGCTTTAACATTTACAGAACGTTTCTGTTGCGCAAAAGGTTCTTTTGTAGCGAAGAGAGATTCTACAGACTACGAACAGTTACGAAAGAAATTGTTCTTTTAGGAACCTTTCGGTGGGAGGTACTTTGGGGAACCACAAATGGTTCCTCTGTTGTATTGCTGCAACAAAACCCTTTCCAGGACCTTTAGTGTGTGAAATGATTATTACTTATGTGATCATTTTAATCGAGCACGTACCAGAGAGATACGTTTATGGTTCTACTGCTTTTGATTATTTCAAAGCCTGGAAATCAGCGTTCTAAAATCCCTCAATATTTGCAGTTTTTTCAGGGCCATGTGAATCCAGAATCTAAAACTGCAGTTAAAAACTCAATATGGGTATGTGGAATCTGGGCATCCTACTGCGCTGGAATCTGTTTGATTTTCACACAGAACTGTGAAGACAGAAAATATCACACAGCCTCTGCGGTAATACACAGCTCCTCCTTATCAACTCAAAGTTTAAAGACAGGGTAAGACGTTTACATTATTACATTAAAATGTCTTTTGAAAGACACAAAACATTAAAATGTGTGAGGGACTGAAAATACACAGATCCTGACCCTCATATGTGACATCACAGTGAAACTTAGAACTTCCTTTTTACATGACAGAAGCAAGAGGTGAAGGAACACAGAAAACACTGTACACAAATCTCCATCACAAGCACTGGCACTTAATATTTAAATCCTTTGTGTGTTCTTGGTTCTGCTGTTGTTTACTTCTCTCATATCAGTCTCATATGCACTCGTATGCTGTTAGTCAATCAGTGGAACACACGAGAATAAACTTCATTTATTTATTTAGATCAATCAGGTTTGCTGAATAGAACCGACTTCCTTAGTTGTTGTTCTAGATGATGATTGGTTCTAGATTAGCTCTAGTTTAACTCATTGACTTCTTCAGTTCAATTATCCTAAAAATGAGTGAAAAAATGACAGAATTTCTCATTTTCAGGGTGAACTTTTCTTTAAGACAGACATGGTCTGGCCAGATTCAGGCTGTAAGAAAATTTCTTAGAGGACATGAACCTCAAAACTGACCCAAAAATGACCAAGCAGAGAAAAGTTCACAGTTCCGCTGTCTTGAATTGGCAATCCTTCTATTTCTGTCTTTCTTTCAGGATATTTTGCTATACAAACATCCTTAAAACAGCATTTTCATTCACTGCAAAATCTTGTTCTTACTCCATATTTCTGTCTTGTTTTTCCAGTTAAACTTCGGTAAAACAGCACAAGATACATTTACTTGGGAATCAGGAAAAAAAACGTAAAATTGTAACCTTTAAAGAAGGAAAACAATTCTTGTTTTAAGCATAACCACTATGTTTTGCTCGGCTTCTCTTGTAAATGTGTCTTTTATGATGCTTGGATATTTTTATAAAAACAAAAAGAAAAAATGTAACACAATGTTGAGCACTCTGGGGTCTGAGGTGTCCTCAGATTTGGGCTTTGACCTTCACTGTTATTTATCTATTTAAAGTTTCTACTTTCACACGTTTTCAATGAGCTTGTTAAAAACAGACATTTAAAGAGGCTGAAACTGTTATCCATCATTTTAAACACAGCAAACATTCTGAAGATCTCGACACTAAAGACATTCACTGTCCGTCTTTTTAAAAGGTTCAATGACACAACAAACACTGGAACCGGTTCTGGACAGCATTTAGCGGGATGGAAACCTGCCAATCAGACGACAATGAGGCCGTGACTCTGAGATGAGCACCAATCAGAACAAAAGTCATAAAGCTGTATACCATATTAGGACGTATTAAGTTCCACAAAGAACCTTTATCCTCCAGTTCTACAGAATACTATCTATGTACTGGTGTTCTAAAGAACTATAAAACACACTGATGTTAAAAATCTATATTGTAACATCAATTATAAAAAGATTTTATCCAAAAGACTGAAATGGAAAAATGTTTCCTGAAAATAAGGTTGTTTACTGAACTTAAAAACCATTGAATCTTTGTTATACTGTAAAAGTACCCAAAACTGAGTGAGTTACTCTGTGTCTACAGCCCCCACAAGCAGCCAGATTTTAAGGTAGCACCCAACCTGCAATGAAACCTTATGAGTGATCTGAAGGGCTCTACATAGACGGCAACTCTAATAACTAAAATAATGTGCATTATGAAATCCTCACAGAGAACTCGTCTTAAATTTTCAATATATGTAAAGCTGTTTTGACGCAGGGTAACATTGTAAACAGTGATATATACATTAAATCAAATCAAAATAAAACAACTTAATCTCAACCGTTTTCAAAAGTGACGTTAGGATGTCGCCAAGCTAACAAAACAGTATTTGTATAAACTTAAAACTACACAGCACACAGAGATATTGAGCTACATACTCTTTTTAGAACTTCAGAATTGTAGAATTGTATGGAGATTTATTCATGACTTTTGGACATTTTCTCCTCTCCACAAATGACATGAGCAACATGGTCTCCGAAGCAGAAGGTTTTCCAGAAGGTTCCACAATCGTCCCGTCTACCTTTTAGAACATCTGTCATGTTGGACGCATGCTTATGACAACTGAAAATGCTGCCAATGTAGCAGCTCCTACGATTTGGGAACAGAGCTTACGTAACAGTTCAACTCAAATGTTCCCTTTCAGGTCTTCCTTGTGCTGTTCAGAGTAAAAGTGTGTGTGTGTGTGTGTGTGAGAGTGAGTAATACTCACTGGTATGTCCTCACAAAACAGGCAGTTAAACCTGACACATCTATTCCACATGAGAGACCCCCCCCCCTCTGTTGTTCAGTTTTTCCCTCTAATCCTCTTTCTGTCTCCTCTTACCTCAGCGAATTGCGTTTACCTCATTTCTAGCCCTCAAGATCCTTCTCACCCATAAATATCACCGCCCACACGTCTCCAGATCTGCTCTGATGTTGCCGTTCTCTCTCTCCAGCGGTGCATCCTGTGGTCTGTGGCTTTCTGTCACGCATTCTTAACGTGCATCAGTGTGAGATAGACCCCATTATCTGATTAATTCTCCGTTCGGTCTGCTAAACCCGACATATACCAGCTCTCTGGTGTGGGGGTTTGCTGGTCTTAGCTGGCATCAAGGTGGTCTGTTTTGATGGTTTTAGAGGGGTTGAAGCAGCTTGTCAGGCTAAACCATCTTAAACCAGCTAAGCCTAGCAAACCATGTTAAGCTGATGTGAGAGTTTAAACCTGCTATCCGTAACTTTTTTGGATTATAAAAAAGAATCAGTTCCTGAGCAAGTACTAGACAGATCAGTGTTCAACACAATCTCCTTACCCCGATTCCCAATGGTAAGTTTATACTAATGATTTATCATTTGAGCTGTCGGGTCTGATTTCCTGAAAAACTTCATCACTCTGGCTTCATATCACTTTAACATATGTAATAAAAGGTACGTAAAGTAACCTGCAATTGTATGTTTCAAACAGAGATGGCGGTAGAGAGGCAAAAGTAACGGATCGCAGATTTAAGGTGATGAATTTTACTAGATGCTAATATTAACATGCTAACACAAACAGACGTCTAATACAAAACAAAGATGTCTGTGGTATCTAAATCAAACATTACGCTGTAATATTACCCAAACACACATTTTTTAAAACATATCCAGAAGTATCCAGACTTATAGTTTGTTTTTTTCCCACAATATAAAAAAGAACGGTCACACACACCCCTGTTGTTTAGTGCAAGGGCTTGTGGGTAATATACCAAAAAGCATGCAGAGATGCGAGCTAACCCTAAACATAACACATCACCCAGGCATTTTTGACATACTGTTTAATACACAGCAAGACTTTCACAAACTCATTGTAAATGTGCATACTATCAAATACCAAAAGTCCACAAATTGCAGCGAGGTCCTGTCTACACTTCAAGCGACTGAGCAACTAGAACACTCATTATGTGTCATTAAATCATTAAGTCTGTGTGGCTCACTTTTAAGGGTTTTAAGCACTTTTAAGCTCGGTTGATTATGATGGAAGAGATTTAATTTTGTCGCGTCGCTCTCTTACAGCAGAGACGTGCTACACGTATCGCACACTTCATTGCTTGTGTCCACAAACACATCCACAAACATCATTTGTTAACCAAGTACATGAACCTCACCCCGTCCGCTGAGGGAATACAAGCAACATTTAACATCTGAAGGATTTAAAACACATCCATGTCCAGATTTAGGGAGGGAAACATGAAAGGGTGTCTTAAAAAACAAGGAAGGGAACCATCTGATAAGAATTAAAGATTGAGCCTTTGAGAACATCGCACAGCAGTTTCTCTGAGAATCGGAGGATTTGGGGTAAATGAGTTTGGCATGATCTCTGATGCAATCCGGCCCAACTTAATCAGAAAGCAGAGAAGAGAATATTTCACAATCTAAATGCTTACAGACACACCCTGATAACTGAGCCCCATCAGTATTAACTCAACTCAACTAAAGGTGGAAAATGCTCCTGACAGCATCATACATTAACTTTAAAGCTGCAATCTGTAACTGTTTTGGGTTAAGAAAATGATTTGAACAAAAATGTACATTTAAAAATGCTAAAAATGAGTTACTGAGCAGGTATTTGAGCGTTCGACACTATCGCCTTACTTTTCCCACTTGTCAAAGGTATGTTTATCAAAATGATTTATAATTTAAAGCTGTCGGGCACAATTTCTCACAAAATGTCAGTTTGACAGTCAGACTTCAACACACATTAAAAAAAAGGGTGTCAAGTAACCTGCAATTTTATGGTTTAAACAGAGATGATGTTAGAGAGGCAAAAGTTATGGATTGTAGGCTTAACCAGGGATACAGGGTATTGACAGCTTTGTTTGGGTCATTTGGTTCCTCTTCACTGTAATCTTAAAGGGTCGGCTCACCGAAACTTCCTTTCAGAGAATTTCTGAGAATCCGGTCAGTGCTGTCAGCTAAAACTTGTGAGTTTTTTTTTAATTCTGCTTCTAAAGTTTACGGTGGATTCAGTGTGTATGTTGCATATTTTGGGCAAATTGTATTACACATTCCACCTTCACCAGCAAACACTGCACAGCCATTAATATAAACATTCATTCGGTCTCTGTACTTTTCTCTGTTGAAAACAATTCAACTTAATTGCCAACGCTACTGTAAAAATCAAAACAACCAAACTACTCATCAGCCACCCTCATGAGTCACCAGCTGTCCTGGAAATCGTTTAAAATAACATTTACCTCATCAGCTTTGGGAACTACAAACTTTGGAGCACATCTTAAGATTTTCTTAGTTAAATTCGTTCTTTTATTATTCAACTTCAAAGTGCAGATGGTTCGAGGAAATCCTGCACATTCTTCTGGTGATGTCTGGGAGTTCTGCAGATCTGAGGCTGAACTTTAAGTAGCTGAAGTGTTTCCTATAAATTCTTCACAAAGACTGAGGAAACACGGGGACTGTGCGTCCTGTGAGGTTACATGAGTCTCCTACCAACATGAACTCCACAGAAACTGCTGATGCATCATGGGAAAAGGAAACAGGTTATAAAGATGCACTGAGGTTACTGTACTGTACACCCGCCTGTACAGCGGTTTGGCTAATGTGGGACTCAACTTTTTATTTAAAAATCATCAGATAAAATTGGGTGGATGAAAACAGAGTGGATGTTCTACTGATCTGTTTGACCTGAAAATAATACCACCCTGAACACAGATTCAGCCCCATCAGCAGGTCTGAATAGCCAGACGCACTCACAAATATTTGCCTTTGTCTGATCCGACGTGTAAACGGGATTCAGACCAGAAGAAGAGATTTCTGATGCGAAACTTGAACAGACCTGCTTGCAGATCAAGTCTTGACATGCAGCGCATTCACGGTTGCAAACAGGGCAGGAAGAATGTGCAAACGCAAGGATGGGAAGTATTATTCGGGCCCCCTGTGACTTTTCCCCGCTGAATAAAACAGGTGGGCTCTACCTGCAAGCCACGCCCACTTTCCCAGAAAATCTAATTTTCTACAGTCAGTCGCAGCCGAGTGGAATTTTACGTTGTTCTGAACATCTCATAGGAATGATTTTAACCCAAAATTGCATTTCTGTCATTATTTACTCGCCCTCATTTGGGTACAAAACTTGATTTTCTCTGTGTGTAGCCTGCAAGACTAATTTTTAATAATAATAATAATATTTTTAATAATAATTAATAATTTTTACGTATCGCATAATAAAACTTGGAATATTGGGCACAAACTTTGTTTGGTCATTTTTGGGGCTTTGCAGCATTAATGAAATGAATTCTTGGAACATTCTGACACGCTGAATCATGCTTTTGCATAACTCACAAAACCTCGCATAAAGTTTAAGAGCAACATAAAGTTAAAATGAGCTCCTTAGAAATCAAATATAATTAACTTCTTAATGACGAACAGCTTAAAGAACAACAACGTTTTTATGTAGAAGGCATTGTTAACTTTATTCTTAACGGTTGCCGTAGAGATGCCCTAAAGGTCATCATTGTTACTAGGGTGACTTATATATGCTTCAGAAGATCTCCAGAACCGCATCAGATAATACTTCCACTGTTCAACAGGTATGACTGGCCGGTGCCGATACTTTAGACGGGCGGTTAGTTGTCAACATACCGCTGATAAACTGTTTATGAGATGTAGGCTCAAACTAAATCATCGCAATAAACATGTATGGATATTTACGGTCAAAAAAAGGACTTAAAAAAGCCAGCACTATTAATTATGTCAAAGTTGCTTTGAGGTTATAATCATCTTACGATAACAATAAACTGGTCAAGGAATGCTGTAATGAGGACCAGGTCTCCGTAGAACAGCTGAGATTAAGAAACTATTGCATAAGCACAACAGAAAAAAATAGAATGATAAAGCTGATTTTCCCCCAAATTTACACATTATTAGTCATTTGGAAAACTTATTCATTCAGTAATCAATTTAGTACATCATTATTTATTAATTATTAATTTGAAATAAACCACTCGAGTCGTGAGCGAGTATGGAGCGCTTTTAAAAAGCATCAGGTAACGCGAGGTTCAGACAGTAATACCAGAGTACTTTAACACTTAGCGTGGTATATTGAACGAATACCATATTCATATACCATAATACATACACGCTACTTCAATGCATGTGAAAACCCCGCGGGGTATTTAAATAATACCCCGTTAAATTCAGCATTATTAAATATTCCCAATATTAAGAACAGTGATTGATCATTGGGTTTTAAAAATGACCCTCCACCTGTCGTACATTTTTTGAAAGCCTACAACACATTACTTATCGCCTACGTGATAAATGTTCCGGGAATGTTACATTAGAGATATGAATGTAACCATGACAAGTCTCATGACATTTGACTTGCACACACACCAGCCCGTAAATACACGTATGTCAAACACAAAGACAAAGTCGGGCGTGCATTGCAGATCTGTCGTTAAGTTTGTGATGTGCTCGTATGCTACAGAAGGTGACAGGCGAACTTTAGTAAACTCTTGTTACACAATCGCAATCAGATTGTAAGAACAGATTAAACTCACCCACTAACACGCACAGAACATCCATCAGCACAATAAATAACTTGTTCCTCTTTAGCTCCGACATGACCGTCCCGTTACCGTGTGCTGGAGTTTAATCAAAACCCGCAGTCGCAATAGAAATCTCGGCTCGGGTTATCCGATCAGCTCTTCTTCCGGATGTTACCTGCGGTGAAGGTGCGCTCGCGATATAACGCGTGCCGCGCGGGTGATTACGCGCGCCGGCCAGCGATCATCCAGCGTCACGGACTCGGAGGAAGCTCGGTTTACTGCGAGCGAAAGAGACGCGACGCGTGAAAACAAACGACTGCAGGGTGAACCGCAAACGCGAGGACCGACTTCACTCTCACCCTGAGGTGTACACCCGCCCGTGACGTCACAGCCCTCGCCACAAACTCTCTCTCTCTCTCTCTCTCTGAATCATGTCAATTCATGTTGTGCAACGTTGTGCTTATTTTTAACGTAAACCTGTTTCAATGATCACACATGATCTCAGACTCTAAATGTCGCCATTTTTTAATTTAATTTGGCCTTTCTATGACTTTTGCATGTTGTGCAGTTTTGCTTGTTTCCTGTGGTCCTGTTCCACTGGTTGTCCCTTTGTCATGACAGGATTTGGCATACCTCCTTGATCTTGTTGAGCAACCACTGTGACAATTACTGTTAAACTTTCAGTTAACTTTATGTAATAGTTACATATAACTATTACCCTAGTTATAACCTAACCCTAGTTATTTAGCTAATTTAACCTTTAAAAATATCTCTTTTCAGCTAATGTCTAGGGTATGTAACACGTACGTTAGCTTTCTATGCTTTGTGGGGACATTTTATAGTCATAATGGCTTTTAAACTGTACAAACTGTATATTCTATCCCCTTACCCTCATCATACCCCTAAACCCAACCCTCACAGAAACTTGTTTTGCATTTTTACAATGTCAAAAAAACCATCATTTAGTATGTTTAATAATCAGTTTTCTTCGTGGGCACCACTGGCTGGTTCCCATAATGTAGGTGTGTGTGACTTTAACATCCCTGTGGTAACGTTTCTACGTTTGGTAGAAAAAAGAACACAAACACACACATACACACAAGTTTGTTTCACCGCAATTTGTGGAAATTTCACTGAATGTTCTCCTATTTTCAAATATTTGGCCCACGCAAATCTAGCACACACACACACACACACACTTTTAGTTTATTTTAATGATGGAGAAATTCTGAACATCTGCTGTTTTTTTTATACTGAGCTATTCAAATTCAAAGACATTATTTAGTTTATGTTTTCCTTGAAGGATCAATTTGTTGCTTCCCACAAAAATTCACAATATTGTTGAACCATTTTGTTAGATTGTTCTTTTGTCGTTTATTAACAAAGATTAACAATGCACAATAAATGTGTACACAATAAAAATACACGCACAAACGCTTGTATACATATCCTTGTTCCAGTCACAAATTCTGTATTGTTCTTAATGTAAACCCATTCTAATTATTATAATACATAATATTATATATTAAAATTACTATCACTCTTTTTGCTAGTGGTCATGTTTACTCCAGGTTTGGCCCATACAAACATTCAAAACACTAACACAACCTTTATACATTCATTTCTCCGTATATGAAAGAATTTCATTTTGAGCAGATATGTGGAGAGGTCAAAGTTCACATCAAATCTACTTATAATCAATCGGCACACCTGAGCGAGATCAATAAATATAACCAAAGTCCAACGTATGCCGGTATCTCCAAACATCCCATAACACACTTGCTGCCTTTACATGTGCATGTATATACACAAAGCTGATTCAGTTTGAAGTAAGAAACCATGAGACTTAAACCCATTTGAATTTACTTTAATATTCCAATAACAGAATAATCAGAATATCTGACATACCGATAATCTGATCAACAGCTCAGAGTTTCTTAAACATAATAATGCTGGAATTCAAAACCAATAGGAGAATGACAATCACTGTGCTTAAGCCCTGATTCAGTCTTTTTAAAGCCACATTAGCAGGATGTAAACCGCATGTAATGTACTGATGGTCAGCACGGTTTGGGCAGGTCAGTGTCTCTTGTCCACGTCAGTGCATCTCACTCACGGTAAATATTGCTGTACCAGCTCTGGCAGATGTCCGATCGACTATCTGGAACCGGAAGTTTGTGTGACACCGTGCCGACCCGTGTCTGTCCAAACAAAGAGGGGGTTTGTCAGGAATTCCAGTCGCAGGAAAGCTGGACCGGCGCTGGTGAACTTTGGCTCAAAGCCACGATTTTCCCACAAAAGTAACATTCCTGATCCTCACCCGTATCTTTCCTCCTTTTCCTCTTCCACACGCCGGTTTATCTTCGGATACGGCCAATAAAAATAAACATTTCCCATTATTTTACAACATCGTTCCTGAAGAAAATAAATAAAACAATAAATACAGTCCAGGTGGGGCGGGTTATGCTGTAGGTTTCACAGGTTAGCTGTCAGTCAGCTCAGCAGAATAAATCTTCATGGCCTACTTTCACCAAGTCCCTGATAACTAGACTCATTTCACAGCAGGAGGTGATTGTATAATGTCAGCAGCATGGCTACAGGCAGGACCACAGCGTTGCAAATACACTGTGTACGACAATCATAATTCAAAACCAAATAAGGCTAGCCAAAAAAGCTAGCTAACACAAGTTTCTGCCATTCACCGGTCATCAGAAATGTAAAAAATTGAGAAATTGTACGGTAATACTGTAAAAACGGTTACAGTATTAACATACAAACAACGAACTGTCGGGCCCAACCAGAACATACAGGCTTTATAAATCACATTTTCTGTGCTGATTTCAGGAAAAATGTGCAGAATTTTACCCAATGGGTCTAAACACAATGATGAAATGTATGGAATGTATCTAAATATATTACACTTTAATTGGTAGCTGTAGGGACGATCAAATTAGCCAAAATACTTAACAAGCAAACAAGCAAAAGTGTTGTGCTGAAGCATGTGGAGAACAGACATTCCAGTATGGGAATCTGCACAGTTTCTGCTGGAAAAGATTGCGTGTGCAGATTATTTCACATAAATATGTAAAATAATTAACCTAATAATTCATCTCGGTAATCAAATGCAAACATTGCAACAGGAAAGTTACTTTTACTTTTGGATTGACTCAAAGCCACAAATGCAAATACAGACATCAGGCGAGACCAGGCATGCCTACAGCTTGGAAACGGCTCGGAAAAGTGAACTGCTTGTTTACAAATAATTTTAAAGAGGCAGGTGAAAGGAAGTGGCGTGTAATGACGCGAAACCGCCACCGATGAGTGGTGGCGCTATAGAGCACGTGTTTGAGAGCAGCGCTCGCCCAAAGTTTGTACAGAAAAACGTTCGATATATATTACATAACCATGTATTAATCCTAATGTTCCACAGTGAATTAAACGTGAATAATGTCATTTTAAGATTTTCTTTAATTATATCAAATGAATGGACTGGAAGCAAAAGACAAAATTATTCCTAACAAATTAATAGATCTGGCAACAGTGCAAAAACAATCGTTTCGACATTATTTAACACTGGAATATATCTGGATGAGTCACTGTAAACATCCAACATTCGCACATA
>JAZGTJ010006830.1:0-10729 GCA_036877575.1 Botia almorhae
ATAATGTCTGAGATTGGCTCCCGATCAGCTTCCCCTGAATCTGTCTGTTTATCTGATGAAAATGAATGTTGTCTATCTGACTTCAATCCAGAGCAAAGATCTAGCTCTCCTGAATCTAGATTGTCAGATATTGAGGGTAGACCACTGTCCCCTGATTCCGTATGTGATTACAGACCTTTGTCCCCTCATACAGTATATTCTGTGATGGATCGCTCATCTCCAGAATCTTTTATGTCATTGGAAGAGTGTAGACCATTATCTCCAGATTCTCCAGTTCCACAGTTTTCTTGTATCTGTGAAATAACATCAGTAAACTTATGGCGATCAGAATCTAATGACTCGCTAGCATCAGATGTAGAGGTTGAACTTTGTGATTTTGGGTCTCAAGCTACTGACCAGAGACCCTTGTCCCCAGACTCAGTTGTGTCCTTGAATGAAAACAGGCCGTTATCACCAGACTCCCCTGTTTTTGACTTCACATCATTAGTTTGTGTGACCACCACTCAACTGAACACAACCAGATCATCTTCTCCAGAATCTATTGCGTCTGACGTAGAGTTTGATAGGGCGAGCTTTGCCTCTGAGGACATAACATGGCCTGAAAATAGAGCTTTATCCCCCGAGTCAGGTGAAATATCTCCTGTTGATGGATGTTGTTTAAAAACACATGAGTTAATCAGACTGGTGCCTAAGTATAAGCTTGTGTACAAAGCTGTCCCTTCAGCTTTGATGTCACATGTGTATGATCCTCAATATAAAGGTGAAACCTTCTGTTCAAAGCCAGGTGTGTTCGAGTTTGCTGGTTGTACACTGGAGATGGTGAAGACTCATTCTAGAATGGATGAGACTCATGAATGTATCAGCCAAAATGATCCTGAAATGACCAACAATGCTGTATCAGGTAGTGATAAAACGTCTTTGTCACTTGATATTATACAAAGCTCAGTTCAGCCACACATGCAGACGGAATCATTTGATTTATCTGAAGAACATCAGGCCCTTTCTCCTGATTCTTTGACTGAATGTGCAGTTTTATATGAATGTCTTACACACACCACAGACAGGAGAGTCTCCTCCCCAGAATCATATACGTCTGTAAATGAGAATAGACAACTCTCTCCTGAATCACCCATTCCAGAGCACAGACCTTCATCACCATGCACAGAATTTCTGGACGAAAGTCGACGTTCATCTCCTGAGTCAATATCCTCAGTAAATGAATTTCAAAGACTTTCGCCCGACTCACCGATACCTGCATACTCAACATCATCACCAGTTCCAAATGAGCCCACATTTCAATCTAGAATGGTACCGGTGCAGTATGAATCTGATTTCAGTCCACTATCCCCTTCAGTGTGTAATGTTCAGAGTTCTGATTTAGGCTCAGAGTTTTCTCAGTGGACCAAATTTGAATCCAGACCTTTGTCACCTGTCTCCGATGTTTTAGACTCTGATTCCAGATCTTCATCACCCCAGTTCTTCGGTTTTGAAACAGATTTGAGATGCCCATCTCCTGAAGCTGCAACTTCAGAAACAGAACTAGAAACAGTTTCTCCAGAACCTTTTGTCTGTGAGGCATTTTATGAAGCAGAATCTCCAGAGTCCGTTATTAATCATGAAAGTGAGGAGTTTATTGATAATGTGGGTCATTTGTCAATTCATGATATTAAAGATCAACAAGATGATTTTTCCCAGGTTGAATGTGATTCTAGTTTGCTGAATCTGGTGACATTTGAAGAATTTAAGACACAAACTAAGACTTTACCTGAAACAGAAGGACAAACGTTGTCTCTGTTTGAGGCTTCAGCTAGTGAGGAGCTAAAACTCTCACCTAATGAAATTATCTTAGAGGCAAACCAAAATGACTTAAGTGTAACAAACACATCCTGTGAAGACATAAATGTAAACGCAGCAACTGATGCATCTGCAGTTGAAGAAACTAAAGAAGGCAACGTAATCCTTCAAAGAGATATGAGACACTCTGAAGGTCCACATGAAGAAGAACTAGGAGATCAATCGAGCAAAGTGTCTTCTCAAGAACCCAAGGAACGGGTAAGAGGTTGAGCATGCCGCCGTGGTTCTTCTGCTTAAATCCCAGTGTGTTGGCCTGGAGGAATGGAGTGTTGAATCTGCCATGAAACACGGACTGATGAATCACTAACAGATCAAGACTGAATAAACAAATCTTCAAGAGTGGGTAGTTAATGAGAATGTTAACCAACTCACCATTTACTTTGGTTGATTAAGACAATGCATGGTTTGTAGTGAAACTGAACTTTCTGAACTGCAAATTTAATCAAAGTTTAAGAGACAATGCATTTGGCAACAGCTGTTAACGCATGTGAACTTTTTGTGCTGTATTTCTGTGCTGTTTCTGTTGTTATGTAGTGTATATATGCTGGAGAAACATCGTTTCATTGCCTTTTATTTTGTACAGGACAGTGTCACAGAAAGCAGGTTTTCTGTAGAACCTCAAGAGATAGATTTAGGCCAAAGGCAAGAAGATACATCCACCTTCATTTCACAAGTCACCACCATCTTAGAGGATAGGACATCTGACCATACAAAAGACATGGGATGTTTAGACCGTCAACTACAGTTCACAGCGTCCTCGTGGGCCATTGAATCATCCAAAGAACCTGATCAAAGTGTTTCCATGGGTTCCCCCAATATACTTGAGCAGGAACGTTCTCAGTCAGCATCTACATCTCATGTTCCAACACCTGAAGAACATAAAACATCTACTGAAGTACAAGAGTTAAATTCTTTTCAGTTTTTTCTCAAAGACTCCCACAGAAGAGTTACACCAAATTTAATCGATTTTTCTCAATTTAGCTTGAGTCTTGAATCGCCAGGTTACACAAATGTGCCTATAAGATCTGTGAAGACAGACTTGCAGACGTCATTATTTAGCGATGAGAAACCCGAACCAAGTTTAGTCCTTCCTGGAACTCACCCACTTGTAGCCTCAATAAAACCTTGCACTCTAGAAGTGACTCAAGAGCTCAAGGCCTCTGAGATGCCTACAAGACTGGCAGATGATCAGAGGTGCTTAGATGCCACTGCAGTTTTAGATGCTGACTCTCCGCTATACAGTCCTGATCTTAAACCCAGGCTGAGACCTGTTCACGCAGATAGCATCGAATCAGAGGCTGAGTTTTTTGATTGCCGACAGACATTTTCAGACACTTCAGAGACAGAAGCTGGAACAGCAGAGATTTTAGATATTCCTCCAACAGTTTACCAAGTTGAGGAACCTCTGTCTTTACCGAGCAGCCCAGACTACCTGACAAGCTTCCCTAAACTTAGAGAGCATGAGCTGAAGACGGACGATCGGCCCCTGTCCTGGGGCAGCGAGGAACTCGATCTGCCCATAGTTCTTGAACCCGAGGATGAATACACTGGTGAGGTTGGTGAAGAGAAGGCTTTTCCATACAGTTATACAGGAGATCATTCATTGGCTGAAGAGCTGCCTCCGAGAGAGGGAGCGCAGTATGGTGATGATGATGAAGACTCGTTAGGGAGGGTAAGACGGTTAGCATGAGCGCTCCAATGGCCTGGGCACTGTGTGCTCAATGTGTGCTAACAAACTGACTCAAGCTGAAGCTAGTTAGCTATTTAATGAATACTTAATCTGACATTTGGCCTTAAATAAATAAAATATGGTAAATACAATAAACATTGCTTAAATAGATAGTGATTTGTTTGTTTGTTTGCTTAAATTAAGTACTTACATCCAGTCCATTGTTTTTGACTGCATGAATTTTCATTTCATAATCACGTTGGTTTTTATTGACCATAACTTCATCGATTATAAGTTTGCATCACAAGCTTTTCCACTGGTGAGAGGACAAACTGTAGAAACAGTAACACACAATAACACAATAAGCTTCCAATAACCGCTTTTGTTTAAAGAGAAAAGATGGTGTTTTGGAGTCATTGGCTTTGCATGGTGTGACATGCAAGATTATTGAACTTATCTAAGATGTATACCCACAATGCATCTGTGCTGGCTCTTAGGAGATAGCTGAGGAACTAGGTTTGCTGTCTGATAGCTCAGAGGAGGAGGTGTTGACCACACGGGTGGTGCGACGCAGAGTTATAATTCAGGTACCTGCTGGGGTTGTGTGTGACGGTGTGGTTTCATTTTCATGTGCTGTTGAACACATTAAACCAAACTTTTCATCTTTATTAAAGCAATAAAGGGGTGTTGTTAGTTATTCCATATACCTGTCAAGATTTCATACAAAAATAATACAGCAATGAAAATGAAACTAATAAAATAGTCTTCCACCATCAATATAGTTCTTCAGAAACAGCAACCGACAGTGGCACATAATAATGATTTAGTGAGGTCACAGGTGTGTGTTTATAATTTACAACAGCTTCAAAGATGGCTCAGCCAATCAGAATCAAGGACTGGAACTGTCTTTATAAATGTTTTTTTTTAATAATGTAAATAGAAAAATGTTTTTCTTCACTCTGTAGTTTAGGCTCCTACTTTTTACTCTTTATTAATATTACTTTTAATAAAGTGTTGTTATGAGAAAAATATGTTTATATATTAACTGTATATGTGCATGTATGTGGATATAGATGCAGTGTATACAAAGACATTCTTAAAAAATAAAAATAAAATAAACGTGTCTGTGTGGATTTCACTCAATGATGTACAAAGTAGATTTATGTTTTGTACTGTACATTGGACATACACTGTGTTTCACATGTAGTTCCTGCCTCACACACATGACATGATGATGTTTGTTTTTTAGGGAGATGACATACCAGAAATCCCCCCTCAGACGGTAACAGAGGAGCAATACACTGATGAACACGGTAACATGGTGGTGAAGAAGGTAAATGCTCTCTATACGTTCTCCATCTTTGTTAAACGTTCTCATAACTTTCAACATCAGCTTGAGGAACACTAAATCTTCTGAAGATCTTCTGATGTGTGTGATCTCCACACAGATCACGAGGAAAGTGATTCGCAAGTATGTGTCAGCTGACGGTGTGGAGAGAGAGGAAGTGATGGTGGAGGGAGCTCCGCAGGAGCCCATCAGTGTGGATGAAGCTGATGGTTTCTCGAAAGTTGTGAAGAGGACGGTGGTGAGGAGTGGTGGAGATCAGACTCAGGTGTGTTTGTGTGGATTCTGCAGAATCACCATCACCATCATGAGCTTGTTTTTACTTAAGAAACAACTAAAAACTCATCTTTTTCATCTCTTCTTCCGCGACTAATTTACTAACTCACCCCCACTTCTACGTGGAAAAAATAAATAAATAATTAAAAAAAACACTTTCTTATACTGTGTTGAAAAACCTGAGCCATGTGTATAGCACTTATTCAATGTTGTCTCTTATTGTTGTTGAAGTTGCTTCCTTGTCCTCATTTGTAAGTCGCTTTGGATAAAAGCGTCAGCTAAATGACTAAATGTAAATGTACTGCAGATGTAAAGAAAACATGAAAGAGTAACGCCTGGAACATCTCCTGTCTGTGCAATTCAGGTGATCTTCTCTGAACCTTTTGCTTACGGTGGAGCAACAGCCTCCGATTTTGAGGAAGAACCCGTTCAGGGTCGGAAGGTCAGCAAGGTCATCAAAACCACAGTCGTGCAGGGCGAGCGGATGGAGAAGCACATTGGAGACCCTTCACTCTCATCTGATCTCCCGTCAGCCAAAGACGACTTTGAAAAGGTCAGAATCTAGAGGGTGTGCAGGCACGTACAGGGTGTCGTACTACAGTTCTATTCAACTGTTCTGTATTTGGTCTTTCTTGGCCTCTGTAATCTGTCTCTCATGTGTCTAGGCTTTGAGCTTTGTAGGAGGTTATGGAAAGGTGCTCCTGCCTCATTTAGTAGAGAAAGAGGTGGTGAAGGAGGATGGATCTTTGGTCAGAAGGTTTGGACAATGGCATGTCCGTCAGATGTGTTGTTGATTAGGAGAATGGTGTGTTAAAAAGGGCCATTAAACTCTTACATGCGTATGCGGTGTCACGGGTGTGTGTTCACTGTTCACTATAAACCTAAAACAGATCATTTATTTTAACATTGTGCTTTATTACAGGTCATTGTGTGTCTTTACTAACATTTATCGTGCAATAATAACACTTTCAGGGCCTTGTTCATAAAACCCATATAATCATGTAAATACACAATTTATGTACAGTGTACAGAATGCTGGACTGTTTTAATCTGTGGTCTATTCAAGCTGTGGTTAAATTATCCCTATTTAAGTCAATGATTGGGCCATAGATTCATACAACACAGCGTATTGTGTAAGAATGATTTTAATGAGCAAAATTCATTTGTAAAATAAAATAATGCATCGTAAAATAACGACTATGAGTAAAAAATAAAAAGAAAGGAAATAGCAAATAATTACATAATTTTTCCCCCGATTGTGCAAAATGCTGTTTTATGGCTCTTAAGTCATTGCTGGTAAATTGACCTGCTGTTGGCTGGTTATTTGTGGGCTCTGCTGACATGTGTCTCAGCTGCTTGAGGATTGTCTTCAGTAATGTGCTCCATGTAGTTCCACGCTCTAGTCCAGGAGAAGCTTAACCTTTCGTGACTCTGATGTGTGTTCGTTCACAGGACCCTCATGCATAAGACGCGCACTCAGAAGGGAACGGTAGTGAGGGACGGCCGAGCCAAACAAACCCACCTTGAACGACTGGAAGACACTCCGGACACCCTGCGACCTGATGACCTACATCGGCACCTGCATCACCTGCTCCAGCGCTACTGCACGCCCGAGGTCGCAGACGAACCTGATGCAGAGCAAGATGCAGACGAGCAGAACAAACCTGCATAAGTTGTCATCACCTACAGTACGTGTGTCTGCAGCGTTTTCTTTCGAACCCAGAGAGATCAGCCCCCAGTCCCCTCCAAACCCTCTCCGTTTTGATTTTTAACAAATCTGTTTATTATTTTTATTTTAACCACCTTTGTGCTGCGATGACTTTTATGTTCCCGACTTCTCAGTTCATTTGATCATTTTGTGACCAAAGACAGCGTTCGCTAGAGTTCACTGATTTGAGTGATCCATATGAAACATACGGTAGATGTTTCTTATTTATTGTGTCATTTTGATTGCCGTGGTAGGAAGTGAAACTAAACAGTGAACAATAAATATGGGTCAGTTTTGGATGTCGAGCCACTGAAGGCGTGAAGACGTTTGTAAATAATGGATATGTGTGTGAACTCCTATAAAAATATCAGCTAAACCCTATACTGTCTTTTAACAGAGGCGCAACTGCTGTAGTTAAAAACACGTCCGATTACTACTCAAAACCTCCAAACAGGCCTAGATAAAATATCATAAATGATCAGATGGCTTTTGGGCATGTGTGCGAGTTAAGTGCAGTAACCAGATCTCTGAAATAACTATTTATACTGGTTAAACCATGATGTCATGTAGTAGTCCTTCATAATCCCAGAATGCTTCTGAATGTTTGTTTTCTGAACGTGCGAATTTATCATTTCACTTCTATGATGAATGAAACGGTTTGATTTCATTCGCTCACCAATAAGACATTTAGAAACTCATAGAGAAATATTTCATAACACCAGTTCTGCACGAGTGACAATACCCGCTTATCTATACAGTATATGTACAGTGTGTGTGTGTTCTCAGATTTCCTCTGTGCAAATGTTGATTTGAAGATCACTTAAATGAACGTTTTTGGTGTTTCTGACAATGTTTTGTTTTTTCGTCTTGTTTTGTGCTAGTTTTTTTCCACATCAAGTATGGCTGAACTGAACGATTATTTTTAACCCCTCCGCGCTCGTGGCTTTAACATGTATCTCCTCTCTGTTTGTGATGGTCCTCCAGACATTTACAGTAGAACAGTGAGGGTCACGCGATTGAACATTTTTGACGTTTTGTTTAAATTTATCCCCTGCAATGGCGTAAAATAAAAACATGTAAATCTCACATGGAGCGTTTTCTTTTAGGAAAAAAGTGCGACGTGCTCGACGCTGTTTCAGTTGCATCTATAATCAAACGAAATCTATAATCATTAATGTGATTGAAAATATAAACGATCAAGCTATTCAACGTTTCTAAATTTAGGAACATTAAGCTGGATGCTTATTCTAAATAATGGTCATTAATATAAGCACAATTCAAATGACTCAGTTTGATACATTAGACATTTAGCAGTTAGTAGTAGAAAACGAAACCTGTTCACCATCTGTTCCATTTAACTTTATTCAATCCGAAACGCAGCGAATATTGTGATGCATGTCAAGGGTGTGCAAGTGTATTTCTGTCTGTTATATTGTGGCCAGTTATCAGCTTTCTTTGTAATGGACACTAGCATGCACACGTTCAAGAGTTTGGACTCAGAAATGGTTTGGGCCCGTCTCTGGATCATGCAGCTCTGTGTGGGCTTCACATTTACGTTTCACTTTGCAACCCAAAGTGAATAAAATGAATAAAGAAAATTTAACCGAGTTTGTTAATGAGTATCATTCTTCAGTGGAACTTACAGCATGTATCGTACGGCTTGTATTCACAGGGACACGAAGGCTACAGTGGGCAGTCAGAAATCACAAACTGTAAATTTATTTAATGTTACATTTGCGTCATCTGTTTGTCAAATAACGAAACACTTTCCGCTTAGAGTAACCATGTGGATTTCACTCAACTTCAACAAGATGAACAACCTCATAAACTCCGAATTGTGGTTTTGTGGCTTGAGACCATCTTCTACTCGTGCTGCAATTTTACTATTAGCAGATATACACATTTAAAATGTACAATCTCATGTGAGAATGATGGATTAGTAAAAAAAATTAGTCATACAGATTATTAGACTATAGATGGTTTCTAATGCTTCTGAATAGCAAACATCAAAAAAACATCATGACGCAAACCAAAAGACTGTTAGTTACTCACAGGCACAAAATCACCAGAATATCAATACAAGTATTTGGCAGAAATCACACTTTATTAGACACTTTGAAATATTTTGAAATCCATTAATAAATCCTTTAGTCATTTTCCATATAGAATAGTCGCAACCTCGTCCAACAAGGACAACAGGCCCAGCTTCAGTGGGGCTGCATGTCATATGGTACACTGTGACATCATAGAGATTCTTATTTTGTACATGGAAATTGAGAAATTAAGAGGCTATTTTAGCGGTCATAAAGCTTGTGAAGAATTTTCACTTACGTTTACATGATGTATATTTAACAGTTGGTAAATATACAGTTTGGCAACATGTAACTAAAGATAAACCACTTTAAGCAAATCTGCCATAAACAATAGTGAGTCATTTTTGGATCCTACTGTTATGTTTATAGATGACTCGGAATGAACAAGCATGCATTAAGAATTAAAACTCAATATTGAGAACTGAAGCAGCCCAGTCACAGTTTGTCCTCAGAGTAACTGCGGATTTAAATTTAGCTCATGTGCACACGGTAACGCAACAAAACTGAATTTCACAATTCATTGATTAAAAAAAGAAAAACCAAGTCTGGATTTACCAGCCATTTGTTTTACAGAATGAGCATTTGAGCGTGTCTGAAACCATATAGATCTAGACAATATACAGACATACAGTATAGATCTAGAATGTATATAAGTATACAGCATAGATCTAGGGCGTATATAGTCATACAGTATAGATCCAGAGCATATATAGTCATACAGTATAGTATTACATTCTTTAACCATTACAAGTATTTTAACTGCAGTTGTCTAAAACATATGTATAATTATTTATACGCAAAAGACAATTAAAAATAAAATCTTTTTCCCTTGTCAGTTTTTTTGGTGCTAAAGACTAGCCAATAAAACAGCACAAAGCGTCCTATGTATGCTAACATTAAATCATTAATACTCCAAAGCGAGAACAGCACTTCACAGAACCTCACAAAATGTTGTACGTCACTGAAAACCAGAAGCAAGCTCATTTTTAATATTGTAATAAGCAAATTCTCTGCCATATTGTATTTATCAGTACAAATTTAAAAAAGCACAAAAACTCCAGATAACTACAATATCCTGTAAACTTCACTGCTTGATAGACAATAATGAATGTCTAACTGGATTATGATATTTGTTATAATGAAAAATTCTTAATCATATATGCACTAATTTTTTTGGCCTTTCATTTATAAAATTTACATCTTGGCATCTTATAATCTGAAACCCTGCAATTACATCTCAACAGACCTCGTCAAAGTCTGGTACCCAACACCACAGATTACAAACAAATGGCTCCGTCGTTTTTATGTTATACAAAAATTTAACCCTTTAATAAAAGATTAAAGTATTTAGTAAGATCATGCTTTTCACATAATGAGTACAGTGTGTAAACAGCATACTCGATACACAAACACACACACACACACAGCGCGTCCTCATACGAAATGACTCTATTCTATTGGTCCAGCACTGAATGTAAACAGGACTCGGGTAGAGCAAACTGAAGATCATGATTGTGTTGAAAAACACTCTGCTGAAATGCTGTGAATACAAAAAAGAATCACATGATTTATAACAGTGAATCACACATATCACTCATATCAGCTGTCTACATATACCGGGTGGGTGAAAAGCAACTAGGTAACATCGTAACAACTAGGTAACTAGGTAAAAGTAACATTAAAAATTGGCTGTGGAACTTGTAGTATCACTGGAGTCATGATGAAAACAGTGTCTAAATAGCTGATAGTAAACAGGATTTCATATTTCCCGGTCGACAGCACAG
>JAZGTJ010006830.1:10779-24083 GCA_036877575.1 Botia almorhae
ACAAAAAAGAATCACATGATTTATAACAGTGAATCACACATATCACTCATATCAGCTGTCTACATATACCGGGTGGGTGAAAAGCAACTAGGTAACATCGTAAAAGTAACATTAAAAATTGGCTGTGGAACTTGTAGTATCACTGGAGTCATGATGAAAACAGTGTCTAAATAGCTGATAGTAAACAGGATTGTATATTTCGCGGTTGACAGCACAGACATCGTCCACGAGACGTTCTCAGTAACATCCCAAACAACTTCCTTCAGAAGACATTCCATCACCGACCGTTTGAGGAAATCGGTGCTCATGTTGAAATATAAAGATTTGCTTTCATTTTCTTATGTAATAAAGTACATGTACAATTTGTTTTAATAAATTTGTATTTGAAATATAGACTTTGTTACCAATTTTTAACACCTAGTTACTTTTCACTCACCCTGTATACACGTGTATATATATATATATATATATATTTCAAGAACAAAATGAAAAAATAAAATGAAACAAAACTTTCTGCATTTTTACAATTTCAAAAACACTTTCTTATTATATATTTTATAATGTTCTAACGAATGAGGATGTCCCCAAATGCAGACTTGTGGGGAGGAATTGAATATATGGTTAAGTAAACACACACACACACACACACACACACACACACTCAGTAAACACACCTCACTTGGTGGGCACAGTTGGTGAGCCGGAGCGGTGAAAGTGAATGTTCTGCCATTTGCTGTCGCGTCGGTGCCAGACGCGCGTTTCCTCCGACTGCATGGTGCGAGGCACGTTATTGACGTCCATGTACTGGGTGAGTCTGATGTATGCGATGCAGGCGGCGTCCTCGCCGATCAGGTGAACGTGAGGATTGAGCAGGATGGTATGGATCGGCTTGTGACTCTTCGAGAGAGCTAAAGCAGAAGAACATCAGGTAAGTGCTTCAAAACCTGGTGAGATACCCTTCAAAAATCACGTCTTACAGTTTTCAAAGTAAAATCTGTGGAAGTCCGTCCCCTCCACGAGGTTTCCCAAAGCTTCGGGTTCGAAAGAGGTCAGCCCGGGGTCACAGATTTTCCTGCAGATTATAAAACACAAGACGAACTCAGAGACATGACAACACATTCTCTGAAGAACATCAGCAACATAGAGAATGAAAGACACTCACGTGTAAGCTTCAAAATCTCCATTATTTATAGCTTCGATCAGCAGCTCTGTGACTTTAATGATCTCCTGTTTTCTGGCTAAAATACAGAGAAGATCAAATGAATGAACGGAATTCTAGGACTGCAGCTGTTATTCCTCATCAGGAACAAACCAGATCAAACTGAGATCAAGAACACAGAAGCATCAGTATCTGGGATAAGTTCTCATGTGATTTATGTCAGAGATGCGCTTTCGTTTTACACTTAAAAACTAAAAATACTTCAACAACCCCTGTGGAGAGAGTGAGCGGGACATTCAAAAGGGTGAGATGCGTTAGTGATGTTTACAAACTGATTTTAAGGCAAATATAACAGCTCTACAAAATGCAAACAACCAACAAAAGCAAATTTATTCATAAATAATATTGTACAAATTGGTGATGAGAAAAAGAATCGGTCAGACCAAACACTCAACGCATCATTTACTCCTTAAACCCAACTTTAGCTTTAAAATCCAGCCGAGAATCGCTAGTGTTGAAAAAACAAAGCGTCTAAAATAAGTCAAACAAAACAATCAAATAAGTCACAGAAGGCCGTCAGCAGAGGCAGCTCAGGGTACACACGAGAAATGAAACACAGCCAAATACAGTATCCTCACAGACTCTAAGATGCATCTTAGAGGTTTAATAGATATTATTTTTTTCTGCTCGAAACAACATATCCAACCGGCTGGAGTTGTTGCTTTGTTATCATGCCAGAATCAGATAAAACTGCCAGGCATAAATGGGCATGTGCACACACAGCTGAACCCACATGACCTGACACCGACAACAGATGATGAGGTGAGGAAATCAGCCAATCGAAATGTAGCAGATTCTTAATATGCAGCTATATTTCCTGTAGCTCAGTGGTTAGAGCATGGTGTTAACAACGCCAAGGTCATGGGTTCGATCCCAGGGATTACACATACTCGATGTATAGTGATCAATGTGTAATATAATACAATGTAAGTCGCTTTGGATAAAAGCGTCTGCTAAATGCCTAAATGTAAATGTAAATGTAAATGTAAATATTAGAGCAATACTTTGTAGCAACAATATCTCATTGTGGGCGGAGCTTCCCAGCATGAAAAACACTACACTACAATACTCGTGCTGAAAACTCCTCTATTCAATAAGCTATATCAGTCATGACTGACAAAAATGGACAAAAGAAGTGTTTATATTTACAGAATACCAGCTGGACAGGGCTCACATACGACGCGATGAGACAAAACACACAAAATTGTATTAACATCAATGTTTGTGTTTCATAATGTAAACCGGTGCAAATGCAAAAAAGCAGTCCACAGTATATACTGCAGAGTGTTTACTATGTAGTAAACCAGTGTTCTATTGCAAACTGACTGAGGGATCTTTCATGCCTGTGTTTTGGCTGCGGTTCAGTACTTGAGACCAGCAGAGGGCGCTAAAAACACATCATAAAAAACGAAACGTCTTATTGCACAGCGGGATCTCAGGGGACACTTCACCATCAGTACGAGACAAACCCAGATGATGCTTCAGCGCTTCTGAAAAACTGATAAATGACAGCCGCTCCTGAAGCAGCTCTTAATCTGACAGAGGAGAAAGAAGCGAGTACGGGTCTGAGGAGCTTGTGCTGAACACGACCCTGGAGTCATTCATTTTATCCCTTAAAACTCTCATATTAAAATGACATATTCAAACCTTTTTTCTTCATGACCTTAAATAGCCTAAATGTACACCCACTCTACACCCTTCGTTTACTATATGCGGATGATGAATATGCAAATTAGTCTCCGCCTCCATTCGATCGGACTACCTGAAGAGTGTGTTGTGATCATGTGATCAAACAAAACAAATCCTCTCGGCTGTGTTCATCTGTCCAAAATGACACCTAATAAAAACCACTGGAAACCAGTCGCATCACTGCTGGTCACCATGTAAAATAAATCAGGAAAACTTTTCTTTGTTGGTAAAAACTGATCTGTGACTTAGATTCAGATTCTTTTGCGCATACAAGTCAACAATCTGGAAACATCAAATCCTGTTACAGCTGTGAACAGAAAGCCTCCAAAGATCTAGTTTTTGAAAATAAAACGTCCTTCTGCCTAACACCAGCTGAGGTCTTCAGAAACCAGTACAACTGGTATAGCTTTAGTATACAGTACACATACAGTTCCTGTGGCCCACTGGTTCAGCTATAAGAGCTCTGCCGTGGCTTTTCCCTCCCAGACACTTACACTGAATGCTGACGTGGCTCAGGATTGGCTGAGACCGTTTGAGGGCGGGCTTTGGGTTAAGGCACTGGCCGCAATTGGCTGTAGAGTTGACATAGAGGAAGGCCAGAAGGGCAAACAGGAAACAAAGCAGGTAGAGAGCCAGCAGGGCTTTGAGAATGCGGTTACACCAAACCTCCTCAGGACATGAGACTGGGAAGCTCCAGAACGAGGAGACGGATGAGCAAGAGGAAGAGGAGCGCCGGGAATGAGATCGTTTGTACATTTTAGGAGGAGCTACAGGAACGCGGTACACTGCAGCGACCGGAGGGGGTGTTTATTACGGGAGGAAATTAAGAATGGAGGGATGGAAACAGAGGGATGGACATGAAGAGTGATTGGTGGAGAGATGCATTGAAGGATGGAGAGATGCATTGAAGGATGGGCAGATGGGCGGATGGATGGATGGATGGATGTTAGAGTGAGGTTAACATTTAAAAAAGGAGAAACAAAAAGATCAAGTGAGAAGAAATGACAATAAAGGTGAAAAACAGATGAACATTTTGTTTCCAGGGCAACCCTCGCAAACGAACATATGAGAAAAACTCTATTAATACCTCTATTAATTTACCCTTTACACTCCGATTTCACATGTTGTTTTAAACAACTAATAAAACATTGTTCCTCTTGTTTATCATCCGTTTCTCTTTTTTTAAGTTTGTCATTCAAATATTGAAGGATTTTACACAATTTAAAACCATAATCTTAAGAATTTCCGACCGTGCAAGGATGAAAATAAATCATTAAATATAATGTAACAAATACCATGAAAACATTTTCACACGAACATTCAAAAGAGAACTCAAAACTACAATCAGTTCCAGATGTTAACGCAATAACTAAAGGAACACAATCGTTGCTCTAAAGAGGAACAGAAAGCTAGCAGGTGTGTGAGAGAGGTTTAAAATAACCAGCAGAAGGTTCTTCAGCAGCGGTGATGACAGTGAACGAGTCACATGACTGACGCTACAGTAGTCAGGAAGCAGTTATCAGATGTGCTCGCTGGCTATTTCAGTCATGTTTTCACTAGTATTGCATGGAGTTCTGTGTAATGCTAAAATCTGACTTGCAAAACCTTTGAGGCAACCAGCCAAGTCTTGACAGCTCCAGAGATGCTTTAAGAGGACCTTATGAGTTTAAAGTACATTAGAATACGATGCGTAAAGATGACAAAGAAAAAACACAGGGCAGATGAAAACCTGTAGCAACAACAATATAAGCCATAAACACTTGAATTCCACCCTAAAATGTAAATAGATTCGTGTTTTATAATATATTAAGACGTATTTGCATTGCGGGTTTATTTTTACGACAGTGAAGGAAGCAACACCCAGCAAGTACAACTCATGACAGGTTGTACTGAGCACATACAGAGTTCTGTGAGGTGACGCTGTACCTTTAATATCTTCATCCTCAATAGTTGTGTTGGTGCTCTCTGACGATTCCTGAATGAGATCAAAACACACACAGATGAATAAATAATGAGCTCCACTCACAGTGACTGTTAAATAACAGACTTTAAAACCCTGTTCCACACGGCTGGCTACACAGTTCTGAACCTCAGACATCTTTGTGTTTCGTTTCAGTACATAAGCTGCGTGTGGATATTTACTACACAATCAGAACCATTTAAAATTGATAATGGCAGTTTATTAAAGATAAACTCTGAATGAAGCCAACAAGCAAAATAAGCACAGTAACAATAATAATAATAATAATCACTTTGATTCTTTCTCACATGTCCTGAGACTGACAGAAGAGGTTTGAAAAAATGTTAGATGAAAACCACCATAACATGTTTCTGGATAAGCACAGATGATACAGGAGACCGAGTATGATGAATATGATAATACTTCAGTCAGTCAAACAAATACTACACTACAGAACTGCAGGGCTACACAAATGATGGCTAGTTTTAAGCACAAACTCCCTCACAAGCAGTTTGTCTGACTAGTTAACTAACCGGTTAACTCCCGCATGTGTTCTTGACAACAGTTTACTGTAGATGAAGCCTTCAGTCAGAGTTCTGGCTAATGTTACTACATTTCTTGCTAAACATGCAAAGTTCATTAGCATCAAGTTTGGCACAGCATCACATTCAATGGGTCATTTTGTTTAAAAAAACAGACATTATATATTTGTCTAATTGTACTTTTAAATGTATTTATCAAAGCCTGTTCTGCAATTTATTTACTCGCCAGATGCTAAATGGTAGCAGTCTTTAATGACTATAAATAAATGAAACGCAAAAAAAAAGATAAAAAGGCACGAAGACAGAATACAATGTTTGCGTATTATCCTGACACTTGCATCTGGTCACATCGAATACGTAACAAATGTACCAAGTTCCTCCACCTAGAGAAGTTGTCCCACCTTGCATGGACAATTTAGAGAACTTCTGCTCCATGTGTGTGTTCACTAACTGGATCGGTTAACTGCAGAGGATGAATTCCCAGTATGGGTCACCACTCAAGCAAACATTTCAACTGGTAAGTGTGTAAGTCCTCTCTATCGCCACCCTTCAGGCAGAGACCAGACTGCAGCTGAGACAAAACAAGCAGGTGGGACCTGTCTGAAATTTGGGGAGGCGTCATGGCCTAATGTGAACCAACCCTTTAAAACCACAGACGTTTGACACGGACATCCTTATGAAATACCTTGTTTCCATCAGTAGGATTGTGGATTACAGTGGTTTGAGGCTCCTGATGGAGGCGTGTGAGGGAAGAGAAAAAGAAGAGCAGACAATAAACAGTAAGAGAGCTTCAGAAGACGCGGCAGTTCATTGAAGCGCTAAAGAACACCAAGCATTGCGTTGTGATAAAGATCTACACAAGCACTCAGTTCAGTATATAAGTAACGAAATCACACATGCAATTCAATGAATCTGGTAAATACAATTTGAAGGTAAAGCCATCTTGACTTCAGTGTTGAAATTCTGAAATTGATGCGTTTCAAACTCACAAACTTCATTTACGAGTGTGATTTATCTCGTCTTAAAGTCGTGCTGGGAAAGCTTGGTGAACTTTTGAAAACATGACAGTGGTTTAAACTAGCGGTCATGTGATTGTGGAATGGGATTATGGGTAATTAGTACGGTACATTTTCACTAGAGTAGTGACAGTACAGCATAATCAAGCCACGGCACAAAGAACAAGCAAGAAAATAAGAGAAAAAACATCTGTGCTGTTAGATTCGAATGTTGATATTCGTTGTTTTAATATCGGTGAACTTTGTGACATGTACATGACTGAAAGATTGTCAAAGGGTGCACGTTAAAAAACTAAAGAGAGCACTAAACATTTTGTCTTAAGAACCAACAGGCAGAGTCTACAAAGCCACATTTACAGGCTGAATTTGGCTGAATACCAGAATGTACACAGCAGTAATCAAATGTTGGCTACTTTAAATATGCTAAAAATAAGATTTTTATTCATCTGTTTGCTATTTTTAATTTAAAATGTCTTCCGACATTTGACTGGTAGCATATGACTGGTAGCATGTGATCCAGTACAAACAACTTCAGCATTTATTCTTACAAACAAATGTAATAAACATGATTTAATGACCCCGTAATACATGTTTAATGACCTTATGAAAACATGGTTGGGTCATATTTGCAGCAGGAAATAACAGCTGGCAAACACACTTTAGTTTCGGCCAAAGATCTGAAACCTGAAACACCACGATACTGTATGTATCATAAAAGTAAACCACATCAATCATAAAACAAAAACATTACTGTAACATACAGTACATTTGATCAACATATGTGGTAAAACAAGTAATTTTAAAGAGAATAAAATGATTGTGATGATAAACTGCTGGGGGAGATCAAGCATGTTCAAACACAACACAGGAAAGCTGATGTTTATGATCTCTATGTACATATATAATATTCCACACGAGTATCAGGACAATGGCACTCAGTACACAACTGGGTTGTTTCACACACTCTGTGTAAATAATTCGATGGCAACGCACATTGAAAGCTTTTATATGCATTGAAAGCGGTGAGACAAACAGACCCTTTAATTAAATATCACCTGGAGGATTTGACTCTAGTTACCGTGAACTGAGGTAAAAATATACGACATGTCAAAAGTACATTTACCACATTAACATTCATTCATTCAGCAAAAGCTTTTATCCAAAGCGACTTACAAATGACCATTTAACATTTTGCCATATGAGTCAACAAGCCTAGTCTATAATATGTAAAATGTGATTTTGACGTACCTATATTTTTATCTCAGTACATTTTTTAAAATTAAAAGCCTTACACTTGTCTACTTTACTAAGTTTGGTTGTGTAAAATCAGTCATTGTTAAAATGACAGTGCAAAAATACATAATCACACTAAAAACCTAATCACACTTTANAATGTGATTTTGACGTACCTATATTTTTATCTCAGTACATATTTTAAAATGAAAAGCCTTACACTTGTCTACTTTACTAAGTTTAGTTGTGTAAAATCAGTCATTGTTAAAATGACAGTGCAAAAATACATAATCACACTAAAAACCTAATCACACTTTAAAACATTAGGATGACAGGCTACATTATACATACATAATACAGCCACTTACATATAAATGAGGTGGCAAAATTATTTAAAAGTCAGAGCTTAAAAGAAAAAGTCGAAAGTAATAAAAATGTGAAGCCAGTAGTAAGAATAGCATCTGACAGACAGAGCTGAAAGGGGGGGCGGAGTCTAAAGCAACTGACAGACAATCATAGAGACAGTGAAGCAGAGCTGAAAGGGGGGGCGGAGTCTAAAGCAACTGACAGACAATCATAGAGACAGGGAACCAGGGNGGAGGGGGAAGGGGGGCAGAAACACACGAGCAAAGCTTTAGATCATCAAAGAACATGTCAAGTTCCATTTTGCAATGATCCAATTTTCTAAACGAGCCTTTTCTGTTAAAATGACACAGCTAATGTTCCCTAGATGTTGAGAGAACAGTTCATTGTTGGAGATGATTACAATGAAAACAATCAACTTTTCTCAGCTGTTGCAAAATGGACCATCAAATGATCAGTTCTCTACTGCAAACTGACATTTTTGTTTTGTCCTAAAAATCTGTAAATTCTAAATTATTCTGTGGAAATGAGAGGCTGTCTAAAGGCATAAAAATATGACTACACGTAAAAAAAAAAGATATTAAAGTTTGCGGGAATATTACTCTGGAAAACGACTCTTTAGCTCACAGATTTTCCTGCTTCTTAAACAGCATAAAATAACAACAGGCACTTCTCAGTTCTATGAAAAGGTTCCACCAAACATTCTGGAATGGTTTTCTCGTTGAGCAGAGAGTCGTTTCTTGACAACGCGTGTGTTTTTAATATCAACAGCGTTGTATCAAATGTGTGTGTCTAAAGCTTCCTAAATATAAGAATTAAATAAGAATCACGTCAAGGGAAAACAGCAGAACCTCCAGAACGGTTTAGAGGAAATACAAGGGCAACCAGCGGAACGGAAACAGTCTACATCTAAGCACTGATCTATGCCAAGTATCAGCACAAAACTAATGACTATCAAAAAACAATGATACTGTCAAAAACTGACACATCTCACCAATGCAAGTTCTGCAGAGTTAGACTTCCTTTTCTGCAGTTACATGAAACATATAAAATCTTATTAACATTCTGCCCAATATCTGAGTTTCTCATCCTGTTCATGTTGTGGCCAAAACAGACCATTGTGCATTGTGTTGTCACCAAAAGTACAGTATGTACTTAATTGCTGGTAGTTAGAAAGTACATACTTTGGGTTTGTAGCAAGACACCATCCCAGTATTGATACGTAGAGTATGTTTACTCGTGAGCTTTTAAATGCTCTTAAACTTCTCACAAGGGATTGTGGGTAATGTGGGCATGCACAGACGCACGCTTTAAAAACCCACCAAAAATAGCTCACCATCAGGGGTTTATTTATAACTCTGTTGTGGGAAAATGCTACATTGATTTTTAGAGGAAAAAACACTGACTGTAAATAATGTGGTTTTGTGCCGTGAACTTCGAGTTAATGTCATTACTGCACCGACCCCGTTCAAAAACACGTTTAATGCATCGATCTGAAGAATAAGAACTGCACACTGCACACTGGGCAGCTTTAGACAACTTTTGTTTCAGCATACTACGATTTGTGATGCTCTAATTTCGCATACTATTCAGGGCAGACTTTACGCAAATTGGGACGTAACCTAAAACTCCTACTTCTATTCCTGACGGAGCTTTCCCACCCTCCAGAAGTGCTTCCTGAAGCCATGACCCAAAAGAGCACTAATGCAGCACATGCACACGCATTAAACACCCTGAACTGACATGCATGTGTAGACATTGTCCAGACGTCAAGAGTTGCGTGCATGAATGAAACACAGAGAAACAGAGCGTGGGGCAGGAAAAGAGATTCAAATATACCAGGTGTTAAAAACTAATATAACAGTGTAAAACCAGTGTATGAGGAGGGACTAGGGTGTCTTCTGGTCATTGCAATTATACATAAAAAGTATAAAAAATACACATTTTTTTAGTGATGCCTGTCTTGCCAAACACACATAAAGAATGAACCGGAAAACACTTAACCAACCAACTAGTTTGAGTTCATTTATCAAATCTGTAGCACAGCAAACGTACCTTAACCCCATCGGGCTTCTTGTAAGGATTCTTGCCTGTTGAATTGAAAAGAATAAGTGTGAAGATTAGAAAAAGGCGGGAAAGGTTATAAGGGGTTAAACATGTTCCCAGTGTTTAGAAACATCTAAAGAAACCAGATAAAAACGCTCCGTTTCAATCACACTGCTTTACATATTCATGATCCACTGGCCTCAAAACCAAAACCTCTGAATAAACATGAATCATAATCAAAGATTTGCATAATGTAATGAAATATGATTTGAGAGGCACATCAAATATTCATTTGTCTCAGAGTGAGGTTAAAAGCTTTCATTTGTAATAAGGGAAAGGAAATGCTGCTTCCGAGACACTCTTCCTGAGAAATGTGCCATATTATACAATATAGTGTTTGAGAACAGAGCGATAAACGATTAACATCTCATACTGCTGCTTGGCTATCAAGACTACAAAAACTGCTACAAATAAACCAAACTTTAAACACACTTAGCATAAGACTTGCATGTATTTACTGTAGCGTGTCATGCGTTTAATTAATGGTAGATTGTAGCAGTTAAGTAATAATTATGACCATACAGCCATTATAATTCTAAAGCAATTAACAAAACAAGCTTAATGGCCTCTTAAGTATAAAAGTTACACAAATACAATTTTCTGCACATTACCAAACACAAACATAAACAAATGCAAAACTAAACCCAATTTCTTACTGGAGAAGTTTCGTGTGGCCAGCATGGTGGTGAGGATAGCCCCCTAAAAACAGTTCAAACACAGCACGGCACAAAGTCTCAGTGGTTATGTAAAACATTAGTCGATGCCCATAGATAAACATTAAACCAGCTAAAGTTTGTTTAACTTTGTGATAGTTAACCACAGTACAACATAACACAGAATCGTCATGTTCATTCATTCATCTTGATCATATTTAAATTGATCATATTTAATTATATAATATATATATATATATATATATATATAAATGCACACTGTATTAAAAGTTACACAAAGGTTAAAGGTATAATTGATGTACAGCTGCTTTGAAACAATGACAATTTGTAAAAAGCGCTATATAAATAAAGTTGAATTGACACATTAAATTTTACCAGCACATACATTCCCTGAGATTCGAACCCACTACTTTGGGGTTGCTAGCACTATGCTGTACCAGTTGCTGTACCAGTTTTCATGTTTATTATTAATACTGGGTGGGTCCCTTACCAAAAGGACCAAAGTATCACTATATGTGGACATGGAAATATAATTTCATAGAATCTGGAGGTGCCAAGTAAAAAGAAGGCTGTAGGTGGTAACCATAGCAACTATTCTAACCATCTTTTCTGTTGTGTGTACTTGTGTACTTGTGCCTGACGTTTTGTTTCTTACTTTGAGTTTCCTCCTGGCGTTAAACTTCTTGAGACATTCCACGGTCTCCTGTCTGTGCATCATGGAGGCCACTGTGGAGCGTTGCTATGACAACAGAGACAACACAAAATTAAACAGTGAATTATAAAACCATAGGTTCGCACTCTGAATGCTGATTGGACGAGCTGCGTTTAAAGCTGTGGTAAAATGACTATAAATAAACACGTGCTCACATGTTCTGTATAAAGGCATTAAGTTTTCTATGTTACTTAGCAACCACACAATGTTTATAATTAGAACAATTATCTACATTACTTGCAGGAATAACTGTTTAATTCTCATAACTATTCATAAATATAACAGTTTGAGCTTTAGTGTCATTTATCACATTGTACAGTGGGGTCCAAAAGTCTGATCACACGTTTGGAATATATTTTTCCAATGTATTACTTCATTAATTTTTTACTATTGTTTCATTTTATAAATCAATGAACAAAGATCCAAAGACCATCTTGTGATGTTAATGAATGACGGTTGTTGTACAAAGAATTTAACATAGACAATGTCACTAATGTCCTAAGTGGCCTTAAAATAATGCCGAAATTTGAATATTTACTCTTTTTTAATTGTTAAATTAACACAAAAATTATGTTTATGTTTAAATCAAATGATAAATGACAGATTTTAAATGTGGGCACAGATTTTGGAACCCACTGCATGTGTGTGTGAGTGGCATAAGTCTGTGTGTGTGTATGCATGTTTATGTGTAAGTCTGTGTGTTGGTGTGTGTGTGTCTGTGTGTTTGTGTGCCTGTAGTGGGTGTCTGTCTGGCTGTCTGTTGGTGTGTGTCTGTGTGCATGAGTGGGTGTCTGTCTGTATGTGTGTGTGTGTGTGTGTTTGCAGACATACGCAGATCCAGGGGTGTTTGAGGGCCTCAGCGGCTGTGATGCGTTTGGCAGGGTTTATGGTCAGCATCTTGTTGATGAGATCTTTGGCCTCTGGAGTTACGGTGTCCCACTCAGGAGAGGGAAACTGCAAAAGAAGCACATAAAACACATCCAGCAGCCTTACAGTGGCACACTGCACAAAAGCACACTCAAGCGAGCGTGCTATAATCATGTCTAATGGGCTGTACTGAACCAGAATGTTCCTGTCTTATAATCATTTACTACGTGTGTGTGATAATTACCATATCACTATCACAAACTCCTGCATGTGCTGTCAGTGAATAATAGAGAGACGTTCAGATGATGAGACACAACTGTACAGAACAGCTCTGAGGGAAAATAATTCAGTCTCATCCAGATTCAAGCAAACCGGACAGAAGCCATTGGGCCGCCCATTCTCTGTCTCTCTCTGACTGATGGAAAAGTACTTACAGTTTGCCAGGATAAAAGCAGAAATATTACATCAATATTACATCACCTTTATGACATCCCCCCCATTGTGCATATAACAATATGTGAAGAGCCCCTTTCACAATTTCTACCCTATAAAATCTTCTGAACGGATGTTCATTTAAACCGTCTGTTAGTTAGTTAATCAGTCAGTCAGTCACTCACTCAGGTAGGTAGGTAAGTACTTTTAAACGTGTAACAATGAGGTCCATGTGATTATTTCATGAATTAATTCACAAAGTGGACTTCGATAGGTCAAAGTAATTCATTACTTTCTTGTAAGAGATTGTTTAGACTACACAGCAGCGTACAGCCCTACTGTCATGTGACTGTGGGAGAAATCTCACATCATAAGCACCAGCTTTGATCTGCTGGTAAAGACGATGTTGATCTTCATCCCAGAATGGGGGATAACCGACGAGAAGAATGTACAGAATCACACCTGCAGATGAGACGAGAGAAGAGACGCAA
>JAZGTJ010006831.1:0-24083 GCA_036877575.1 Botia almorhae
CCTCAAGCGACATTGCACATCCAACTTGCACTACCAGCACTGTTTATTTTCATACATCTGTACATATATATTTATATCTATATACATACTCAAAGAATTTGCACACTTTAAACACTTCAAACACTTTAAATCTTAAATTTTACATGTATATCCTTATTTCTACCTTATTTTACTTATTTTACCTTAAATCTTTAATTTTTTTGGACTTTAAATTTTTCTATTTTTGTTTCTGTAAGACGGTCGTGCAAAGCATTTCACTGCATGTTGTACTGTGTATGATCTTGCATGTGACAAATAAAATTTGAATTTGAAGAGGAAGAAGGATGGTCACAAGCCATCAAACAAGGCTGAGCTGTTTGACTTTTTGCGTCAGGAGTGGGACAAAGTCACCCAACAGCAATGTAAACAACTGGTGGAGAGCATGCCAAGACGCATGAAAGCGGTGATTACAATTCCCCCAAATATTGATTTTTGAACTCCTACTGATTACTGCTTAACTAGTTAAAACATTAGTATTGTTTAGTAATTAGTATGAACTTGTTTTCTTTGCATTATTTGAGGTCTGAAAACACTGCATTTGTTTTGTTGTTTTGACCAGAGTCAATTTTCTGCAAGTAAATGCTGTAAATGATTTTTTTACATGTGTTTAAAGAGTAAAAGCAGAGAAACTGGTCATTTTGCTGTGCTCTTTTTTGCAAGAGCAGAATATCTGTATCTAAATATAAGTATATATTGTGACGAATCTCACCGGGTCTATCAGCATCGCCCTGATAACCGACGCGCCGCACCTGCCCCAGCTCATCACCGGCGGACCGGGCACAGCTGCGCCGCATCACCCCACGGCTTTTAAAAAGCCGCCGCCTCCCGCTCACGGGAGAGCGAGGTCCGGAGGTGATGTTTGGTGTAATAACGCTTTGTTTTATGTCTTGCAGAGAGCGAGTGACCATAAGTCGCACTGGGGAGCATGTAGGGTGCGCACTTTTCACCACAAGACACGGAGCACACGAGCCAAATCAGCCACAGCAGCCCGTCCGGCTGCTTCACACCTGCACTACACCCCACTTGTACAATAAATCCACCCCCCCCGGGGTCTTTTTCCACACGCCTGCCTTGTTGCGTGATTCTTCACCCGTGACATCTGGTTGAGAATGCGGGCATTCCTGTGAAGAGTCACCAGCAAAAGCAGGCGGCCCCTCACTAAACATTCCTCTTTTTGTTTCTTTTTTTTTTTCTCCTGTCACTTTTTGTTTTCGCAGCGGCGTGCCTTTCCCCACGGTCATGGAGAAGACCCTCAGCGCCTTACCGAGGTAAGTGTTCGCCAGCAGCAAATAGTGGAGCATCTGGCCACCCATCAGAACCGGACGGAGGAAGAGCTCGCAACCATGCGCGCCCATGCCGGCCACCACGCACCGCTACCCGACCCTTGGGCGCAGGTTACCCGTCTGCTGCCCAAGATGACGGCAGAAGACGATGTGGAGGTGTTTTTGCGGGTCTTCGAATCCACCACGGCTCGTGAGGACTGGGCCCACGAGGACTGGGCACGACTGCTGGCACCCCTCCTCACCAGCGAGGCGCAGCGTGCGTACTTCTCCCTGCCGCCCGCGGTCGCAGAGGAGTACTCGTAAGTGAAGCGGTAGATCCTCGCCAGGCTGGGTCCCTCCTCCATCTGCGCTGCGCAGCAGTTCCAGCAGTGGGAATATAACACCCGGGTGCCAGCCCGCGGCCAGGCCGCCGACTTGACCCGCATCGCGCACCACTGGCTGCTCGAGGGCGAGCCCACCGCCGCGCAGGTTGCAGAACGGGTGGTCGTTGATCGCCTCCTCCGAGCCCTGCCTCGGCCCCACCGCCGGGTGGTCGGGATGAAGAACCTCGCCTCACTGCTCGACCTCGTGGAGGCGATCGAGCTGGCGGACGCCGTGCAACACCAGGAGGCCGGGGAAAGGACGCAGACGTTCCCCCGAAAGGTGGTCCAGGAGCAAGCAGACCGACGGTTCCCTCGCCCCGGGACGGGGAGCCCATACCCAATGCTCACGCTTCTCCAGGCCCGGCTCTACCTGCCGCAACCGAGCCCCCAGAGTTTCCTCCCGATCATGTGTGTCGACGGGTCGAGGCGGGGATGCTGCAGGACCTGCCCGTCCCGGTACTGCTGGGACGCGACTGGCCGGGGTTCTACCGCCTGCTCGTCGCCATCACCCAGCCCGCCAGCCCAGGGGGGAGCCGTCGACGCCGCAGACGGCCGTGAGGACCACGCCACCAGCCAGCGCTGCTGGACTCGGACAGCGGGAGAGATGGCGAGTCCCCCCTTCTTCCTCTAACCCCTTTGGTGATGTTTACCAGCAGGCCACGGAGGGAGGCTCGTTCGCCAAGAAGCAAAGGGAGAACGCCCTTCTCAAGTACTGCTGGGCCCAGGTACGGGCCATCAACGGGAAGGACGTCTTGCCCCATCCTCTCCCGCACTTCATCGTCCGCAAGGGTCTGCTGTACTGCTTCGCCCAGCGGAGGGGGGAGGAAAAAGACCTCCTCGTGGTCCCGCAGACCAAAACGGGTCATCTTGGAGCTGGCCCACTCCCATCCCATCCCATAGCCGGGCACCTAGGCGCCAACACTACCCAGCGGATCCGCGACCGGTTCCACTGACCCGGCCTGGAGGCCGCGGTGAAGGGCTTCTGCCGAGCCTGCCCGACCTGCCAGCGCACGGCGCCCAGGATGCCTCCCCCCAGTCCGCTCATGCCCCTGCCCATCATCGAGGTACCCTTCGAGCGAATCGGCATGGATCTTGTGGGGCACACGAGCGCATCCTCGTCATGGCGACTACGGCACCCGCTACCCGGAAGCAGTCCCCCTGTGGAAGGCCACGGCCAAGGCTATCGCCCAGGAGCTGTTTCTGCTGGCCAGCCGAGTCGGCCTCCCATCGGACATCCTGACCGACCAGGGGACACCATTCATGTCCCGGGTAACGGCTGACCTGTGCGGGCTGCTGCGGGTGAAGCAGCTGAGGACAACGGTGTACCACCCCCAGACCGATGGACTCGTTGAGCGTTTCAACCAGACGCTCAAACAGATGCTCCGCCAGGTCGCCGTGGAGGACAAATGGGATTGGGATCTCATGATCCCCTACGTCCTCTTCGGCATCCGAGAGGTACCCCAGGCCTCAACCCGCTTCACCCCCTTTGAGCTCCTGTTCGGCCGCCAGGCGCGAGGACTCCTCGACGTCACACGGGACGCTTTGGAGCAGCAGCCTGCACCCCACCGTACGGTGGTCGAACATGTGAGGCTGATGAGGGAGCGGATCAACCGGGTCATGCCGTTAATCCGGGAACACCTCTCCAAGGCGCAGCAGGCCCAACAGCGACACTACAACTGGCCGTCACAACCACGGGAGCTCCAGCCGGGAGACCGTGTGATGGTCCTCATCCCCACGTCCGCCTGCAAGTTCCTGGCTTCGTGGCAGGGCCCGTACACCATGGTGGAGAAGGTCGGGCCGGTCAACTACCGCCTGCGGCAGCCGGGCCAAAGGTGCCCCGAGCAACTCTACCACGTGAACCTCCTCAAAAAGTGGACCTGGACCCGCGACCAACTCGCCACCCTCAGTCTCACCGAGCCTGTGGTTGTGGACGCCGACCCCAGTTGTCGGCGGCCCAGAAGGCCAAGCTGCAGCACCTGGTCGGTCAGTTCACGGATGTGTTCTCCTCACGGCCTGGGCAGACCAACGTTGTCCACCACGACATCAAGACAGCCCCCAGGGTGATCGTCAGGCAACGGCCCTACCGAGTCCCGGAGGCACGTCGGTGTGCTATCAAGGAGAAAGTCCAACAAATGCTGAAGCTGGGGATCATCGAGCCCTCTCGGAGCCCGTGGTCTAGCCCCATCGTGACAAGAAGGTGGAGGCCATCCACTCCGCCCCACGGCCCCAGACGAAGACTCAGGTACGCGCCTTCTTGGGGTTGGCGGGGTACTATTGGTGCTTCAGCCCCGACCCTAGCCGCCCCTCTGACAGACCTGACCAGGAAGGGGCAGCCCGAGAGAGTGGTCTGGAGCCCCACGCTGGAGGAGGCGTTCCACCGGATAAAGACGGCGCTCACCTCCTGGCGTCACCTCCAGCTTAGGGGGAGGGGGTGACGAGTCTCACCTGGTCTATCAGCGTTGCCCTGGTAACCGACGTGCCGCACCTGCCCCAGCTCATCACCGGCAGACCGGGCACAGCTGGGCCGCATCACCCCGCGGCTTTAAAAAGCCGCCACCTCCCGCCCACGGGAGAGCGAGGTCCGGAGGTGATGTTTGGTGTAATAACGCTTTGTTTTATGTCTTGCAGAGAGCGAGTGACCGTAAGCCGCATTGGGGAGCACGCAAGAGTGCGCACTTTCACCACCGCCACAAGACACGGAGCACACGAGCCACATCAGCCACAGCAGCCCATCCGGCTGCTTCACACCTGCACTACACCCCACTTGTACAATAAATCCACCCCCCCGGGGTCTTTTTCCACAAGCCTGCCTTGTTGCATGATTCTTCACCTGTGACTATATATATATATATATATATATATATAGATAGATAGATAGATAGATAGATAGATAGATAGATAGATAGATAGATACGATAGATAGATCTCATATACCCGTATATAAGAGAGACATTTTATTTTCATTTCTATTTCATGCAAAATATTAGCTCATTTTGAATTTGACGGCAGCAACACCTGTCAAAGAAAATGGGACAGGAGGGGACATGTTAAAAGAGGGGATGCTACATAATAATAAACAACATTCTGGGAACTGAGCAGACTAGTTGCTGGCGTTTTGGGAGGGGAATGTTGTTCCATTCTTGTCTGATGTAGAATTCTCAGTCCAGGTTCAACAGCCCTGGGTCGTCTTTGTCAGACTGTTAGTTTGATGATGCGCCAAATTTTTTAAACTGGTGAAAGATCTGGACTGCAGGCAGGCCAGTTCAGCACCGGGACTCTTCTACTACAAAGCCATGCTGTTTAATGGATGTAGTACGCGGTTTAGCATAGGGCTGGGTGATATGGCTGAAAACTGTATCGCGTTATCAGTGTTTCATATCGGTCGATATCGATAATTATTGATATTTTTATGACCCAATTAAAATAAGGACCAGGAGAAAAATATATTACATTTAAACATGTTTATTTTAAACTTAACCTTCCTCTGATCATAATCCCCTCAAGGCATCTGGCTCCAAAGGGTGAGCGCGGCTAAGGTGGTACATCAAGTTCGTGGTATAACCAGTCTTGGCGGGGACGACGGTCTCGCATAATTTGCAGACGACATTGGTCTGACTACGGTCAGACTTATAATATCCAAAAACCTGCCATACTGTCGAGCTGTTCCATTGATGAACATTGTTCGACATATTCTGAAATTGTTTCACAATTTGTAGACAGTTTTTATCGTTTTATCGCCCAGCCCTAGTTTAGCATTGTCTTGCTGAAATCTACAAGGCCTTCCCAGAAAAAGACGTTGTCTGAATGGGGACCATATGTTGTTCTATAATTTGTATATACCTCTCAGCATTGATGGTGCCTTTCCAGGTGTGAAAGCTGCCCCTTCCATAGGCACTACTGCAACCCCATACCATCAGAGATGCCGGCTTTTGAACTGTGCGCTGATAACAAGCCGGATGGCCTCTCTCCTCTTTAGTCCACGTCCATGATTTCCAAACTGAATTTCAAATTTCAACTCATCTGACCACTTGGCCCAGAGAAGACAGCAGCGTTTCTGTATTGTGTTCACATAGGGCTTTTTCGTAGCATGACAGAGCTTTAACCTGCATTTGTGGATGGCATGGCTAACTGTACACAAACAGTTATTTGTGGAAGTGTTCCTGAGCCCACGCAGTGATTTTCAAGGCATGCCTTATTTTATTCAGTGCCGCTTAAGGGCCCGAAGATCACGTGCATCCAATATTGACTTTCCACCTTGTCCCTCATGCACAGAGATTTCTCCAGATTCTCCGAATTTTTTTAAAGATATTATCAAATGTAAATGATGGCGATATTTAAAGCCTTCACAATTTTCCATTGAGGAACATTGTTCAACATATTCTGAAATTGTTTCACAATTTGTAGACAGTTTTTAACAGATTGGTGCCCATCTTTACTTCTGAGAGACTTGGCCTCTCTAAGCTTCTCTTTTTATAACCAGTTATGTTACTGACCTGTTGCCAATTAGCCTAATTAGTTGCAAAATGCTCCTTTAGCTGTTTCTTATCAGCACCAATTACTTTTTTAGCCTTTTGTTGCCTCAGTCACAACTTTTTTTGAAAAGTGTTGCTGCTATCTACCCATTCATCTATCTATCTGGAGACATTCAATTACAAGCAAGACCTGCAAGCAAGATCTGAAGTTTTACTTACTTTTTGGTTTTTCATCCCAACAACAGTCTCATTATCATCATAGAAACCAAACTGACTGAAAAAAACAAAGACATCATTATATACCCTCTCAAAAAGATGTGTGTGATGAAGATGACACAGATGGGAGTCTCTGGAGGCAAGAAAAATGAACTCTTTTAAAATTCTTATTTTTAAAATACATTTTAATAACAATTTATTAAATATAACAGCTTATTAAACTTAAACCTATTATTATTTATAGTACAATAAGGGTGTCAGTAGGTTAGCTTGAGAAAGCCTAGTCTAAAAGTTAAAAACAGAATATAAAAAGTTGGAAGAAATTAAGATTGTAGTAGTTTGTAAAGTTTAAAAGCTTAAAGAAAAATAAACAGATTGATTGAAAACTGTAAGTCCTATCCCTTTAAAAAGTTATAACACATTTCCTCTGAATACCCTAAAGGTTTGCGGAAAGTTTGCCATTTGTAGCTTGAAAGCTGTAGGAGATGAGGCAAAAATGATAATTTAACATGATGTAGCATGATGCTAGCACATTGTAACATGATACTAACACATTTCAACATCAATTAACATTATCCTGCAAGTCAGTCTGATTATCCATCTACAATCTTAATTTTTGAAACTTTATACTATTTTTAACTTTTAGACTAGGCTTTCTCAAGCCAACAAAGTCTGTTCACAAACTTTACTCCTCTGGTTATATTTGTGATTATGCTGTTGTTGATTTTAGTGTTATTTTTTGAGCTTTAATGATAGTTCAGGTAGATTAAACACTTGAAAGCTTGAGAGAACAGTGTAAACAATCAAAGACATTTACACTCAGATGGGATCAGATTTCTCACAGGACATAGCTGGTTATTTGCTCTGAGAGTTCAACAGACTGTCAGATTTAGATGAAGTGTGTCTGTGTAACCTCCACCAGCAGGAGTGGTACCACTCAAACACATTTCTTATGTCTAACAAAAGGAAATCACAGAGACCTGACCAACCTGGACTGCCAGGGTGTGATGACTCCATCATCAGGACCACCAATCAACACCAGCTTCTTAATGCGCAGGAAGTTTTGTTTCCAAACTGCACAAGGAGGACATTACATCACAAACCAGTAACATAGCACTAACTATTACAGAACACCAGCATCCAGCACTCAAACTGAAACTTTTAATACAGGAAATGTCTTACCGGTAGAATTGGGATTTGGTCTCTCAATGTTTAGTAAAGCCAGAAAGTCACTGCTGTTGATGTACATTTCCCTGTGATGAGGGTCTAACAAAAACACACACACACATCAGTGCATGTCTGAAGAATAACATGCAGCTCTACCATGAGAAAATTAAATACCTCATTAACTCCTGTAAAATCACAGATCAGCCCTTTGACTGCAGGCAGTCATTTAGAATGTGCTTGCCAAGCCATCAAATCATGGCTAGTAAAATCTCCCACAACATGTGATAGAGATTGCATGCGCAGTGGAGAGAATTGCAAAAATCGCTGATGGTTGTGTGTGTGCTTGTGTTAAAATGTGCACGGATTCACGCAGGTATTTTGGTTCTGAAGTAAAGACCGATGCACAGATGGAGAAACCTGATGAACGAGACGCTATGCCCTCAACATCGAGTGGCATTTTCTTATCTGTGACTTCAGTTGATATATCAGATTCAGAATCTGACAGACTGAATTTATTGTTTTTACAAGTTCACAGAAATTTCAGTTTAGATAGAACCAAATGATGATTGTAATTCGATTATTTTATACGACATTTACATTTATGCATTTGGCAGACGCTTTTATCCAAAGCGACTTAGTTCATTGAAGTTATACATTTTGTCAGTGCACATGCTTCCTAGGACCCACAACCTTTGCGTTGTTAGCGCAATGCTCTACCAACTAAGCTACAGGAACACTTATTTGTTGTTATTTGTGTTTTGAAAATGTTTTTGATTGATGTTTTGTCTCCTTTACATTCTACATTACAAATAATGTCTTTTTTTATTTGAGCTACCGATTAATTTCAGGCTACCAAAACCTGAAGCGTGCCTGCCCGAAAAGCTACCAGGGATTTTTAAATTTCGCGAGCCCTGCAATTAATTACTTACGGTAACATTAAATAAAGAACTCTCCTCTATTTTAAACTATATGTAGTTTCTCGCTGCTCTTCAGATATTTTAGTATTCTAACTGCACTTATTTCTGTTATTGGTGTATAACAGACAAGTACAATTTTGTACCACCATGTTGTTGACACATTTCAATCCTACAATACAAACTTCAAGCACAGTGTTGTATTTCATGCTGGTCTTCAAATAATAACCATCAAGTCCTGATTTCCCACCTGCCATTAAAGAGGGGAAAAATGTGCAGCTTCTTCCTCAGCTGATTTGTGTGTGTTAAATGGGCTTACACGGTCTTCCTCTACAATTAGCAATCTGTGCTGTTATCATCGGTTGCTGCAGAACATTACACACGTCAGTCTGTGCAAACTTGTGTTGATTACAGAATCAGTTTACACAATGTTCTGTATTTTCTTTAAATCCTTAATTCCAGTGGTTTTGTTATCATAAACATGCACACTTACAGTCCCACACCTTAAAGACATGAGCACAGTGAATAGCATACATGATTACAAACATAATCAATTCTTATTCTCTGCACGCTACCATCACATCTAAAACTGTATGATTCTGTGTTCCATTACTCACAATGTCCTAGTGGACAATAGAAAATCTACATTTTGCATACTTTCCTGTTTTGTGTTTTTCATAATTTCTCTATCATTTGTCTTAAATATTTACTTACACTTAAGCTGCAATGGAACATTGTAAAAATTGGTATATAAATAATTTTTTAAGCATTTCTTATTAACATTACAGGATATGGTAACAGTAATGTTTATATAAACACAGCTTCAGTTTTTGTACAGGCAATGTTTTCATCAGCTGTTTAGATGATTGCAGACTATTTTTCTACTAAAACTGACAGACAATGAACAAATTTATTCGTTAATAGTCATTAATTATGAAAGTATCCCCCCTGCCCACTTCACCCCAAAACCCTTCTGTATGTGTCAAACAACCTCCTGTATATGTCACTGACTCACAGTTGTCAAAGCTAACAGTCACCCGTAATATTCATACTGATACATCATATCGTAAGACAAATGCGAAATAGTATCATTTTTTCAACAACAGGGCACCACAGTACTTTTCTAGTGTCAGTATATCGTGCAACACTACCTCTCCCTCCACCCACTCTGCCGCCTCATCATCCACTCACCATTCCAGTAGTTACAGATGGATATCATCTGGCCCATGGAAGTGTAGCACACATGATACAGATTGGATTTTACAAACTGTGGGAACAGGTATTTCAGATAGTCTGTGTCTAAAACAAAAAAGCAAAACATCACATCTTTTTAGTTTAGCCACCATAGACACCATATCTCTTAACACACTTCACAGTAAAACAACAACACTGTGTTACCTCCATACTGGCCTGCCAGTGGTGAGGAGAGGGATATGAAGGAGTGCACATTGTGGTCTGGAAGTGTGGACAGGATTCCTCGACATACCAGACCACCTGCAGCAAGTCAAGATCACATGAAAACCATAGTCAGAGAACTCAAAGCAAGTGCTAAAGCTAACAGTGTTATGAAGAATAAATACAAGTGAATGCATAACTGATCATAACTTACTAATGTAACAAAAAACCTTTACTATACACAAAAATGACACTAAAGAATAAAGTGAAGTGATAACTGAAATATTATTTGAATACATGTTGGGTTTGGGTTAGCCTGCATGTGCAGAGAACTTCAATGATGCGTAAAAAAAAAACAAATTAAATTTTTACCATAATAAGAATCAGCATTCAGAGTGTGTTGTCATGTTTATTTCAGACCTTGTGAGTAGCAGATGAGGTGGACGCCATCGGCTGCATTTTGCATGATGGGATATATGGCCTCAGTGAAACCCTGCACCTGCTTCCAGAGTGGCTGCAGACTAGCGCTGCGGTCAAATAAGTCTATGACTGACACATTTGTGCCAGGATGAGACTGAGACAGGGTGACAAACACAGAAATCTCACAGAGGAACGCAGACAATTCCCTCATAAACAGACAACAGCATTTACTGCAACAGATACATGAGTTTGTGTTTTTCATTATTTCCAGTTCTTCCAGTTCTGAAATACCCATCACATTAAGTAATTACAACAACTTTATACAACAGTTTACAAGCCTGATGTTTTAGTAAATTCAGATGTCTGCGTTTTCATATACTTAAAAATTACCATGGTATTTGGTATGGTGTGTGTCAAATGCATTTATAAAACAATTGATACAATTACTGTACTATAATAACACTTTTTTTTTAATAAAAGAAGTAGAGGTAGTGGTGGTGTGTTAGTTAATTAGTCAAGCAAGTGAAGACGAAATAGTTGAGTTTTTAGTCGTTTCTTGAAAACAGCTAATGACTCAGCCATTCTTATGGAATCATTCCACCAACCAGGCAGTGTATACCCATACACACATGTATAATCATTGTTTAAACAATAACTGCTCCATGGTAACCCTGTAAGGAATCACTGTGTGTGTATATTGAGCCAGTGTAAACATCCAGATGATGTCAGCTCAGAACAACTTACACAAGATTCATATAGATGAGATCAAATTAATATAAAATTAAGATCAGATGAGACTGAGAAGAGATGGGATGTAGATGCGATCAGACCGAGAAGAAATTAGATTAAGATGAGATCTGATTGTGGTAAAACTAGATGTGGATCATATTATGACAAAGAGATCAAACTAGACTGAAATGAGATGGAGATGATGAGCGTTTTACCAGGTTGATAAATTTGTGCAGGTTGATGAAGTCAGATGAGCTGTCGAAGAGCCCGTGAACGATGATCACCGGTTTATACGCTAAACACACACACAGCACACACACCGCGAGCACACACACTCCTTTCATTATAACAAATATAATGCAAACGTTCAGCTAAAAACAACTTCAAAGATTACGATATAAACAAAACAATAAATCTCAACAGTAGTTCGGGTGTGTAAATCACTATAATCTCAGTTGCTCCGCGCGCTCTGTTATGTTTATCTAAACCTGTTTGTGTTGCTTCCGGTTAGCGCATCGAACGACAACGTTTAACGCGTCATTTCCGGTTTCGGGTCTGTCCTAACAACCATTGGTGTTTTCTCGTTTGCTCGCTTCTCCGTCCTTCAGCCTGTGACCCGGGAACCGTTTGAAGTCAGTCATCTTGAAGGACTCTTTTTTTATTGAACAATGACAATATAAATTTTAAATAGGGAACAATAAAATTGCATATTAACGTGCACACAAATATAAAGTAATTAACTGTAATTAACAATCATAAAAAAATACATTAAGGCATTTAGCAGACGCTTTTATCCACTCACAAGGAGAGGAAAACAAAGAAGCAATAAATCATATGGCAAAAAACGTCAGCAGTACACAGTTATAATTTACCAAGATTACAACATTTCAATGATTGATAGAGGCCATACCTGTTGGGAGAGAGGAGAAAGGGTTAGTTTTTCCTTATCGAATGCTTTAAAGTCTATACATAAGATAAGGTAATCTAAGTGTATCATTGATTGAAATGCCTTCCATTAATAAACGCTGCTTGATACTTCTCTGTACATTTTTCCAGTACATGTTTGAGACGATTAGCATACAACAAGGCAAGTAATTTATAACTAGATAGTAAAGTTTGAGGACAAACTATGTTGGCTTGAAAAAGCCCAGCCTAAAAGTGTATATTGATATGAAATACTTTAGTCACCATCGTGTTAGAGAATGTCTGGCCTAGTTTAACATATTTTACTATATTGTTAATGTTTTAACAATCTAACATGAGTTTAGAATGTTTTAACACGATGCTAACACGTTTTAACATGATCTAGCATAGTTCTTATTTTAGCATGATGCTAACACATTTTATTGTATTACACAGAATGTGACCTTCTTTAGGGTTTTTGGTCCAACCATAAATCCAACACTTTATTAAAGTCTCCCCCGTTATCACATTTTTTGCTTTATAATTTTTTTAATGTATAATTTGTTTTTAATCATTAACCAGATTACCAAGTTTCTCAAACACGTTTCTTAACCACTTTGTTGTTATAACCATAAATAACCATAAATGACCTTCTTTATCCCCTTAATGAACAATTACAGAGCCTTCCACATTAGTCATCATTTTGATGGAGTTATGGAATCATTCCACCAACCAGGCAGAGTGAAAGTAAGAGTCCGGGAAAGTGATCTCAAGTGATCTCATCCCTTCTTTGGGATGGAACCACACGGTGACGTTCATTAGCTGAACGCAAGTTTCTGGTGGGCACATAAGTGCGAAGAAGTGAGAGCAGGTAAGAAGGTGTGGATCCAGTAGTCACCTTGAATGCAAAAATCAGAGCCTTGAATCTGATGCGAGCAGCTACTGGCAGCCAGTGCAGCTAGATGAACAGCGAAGTGACGTGTGCTCTTTTAGGCTCGTTAAAGACCACTTTTTATGTTGTAGAGGGCGAATCTGCAGGAACGAGCGGTTCTAGAGATGTGGTCAGAGAAGCTCAGTTGATCGTCAATCATTACTCCAAGGCTTTTGGCCGTCTTGGATGGAGTAATGGTTGACTTTTTAGCAGTAGTGACAGCAGCCGAGAGGGAAGACAGAAGAGATTGGTAAGACATGAGGTGTGCAGAATTCTTTGTCTTGCGCCACATCCTCTCTGCACCCCTAAGTTTAGAGCGATGCTCACAGAGAACATCAGACAGGCAGGGTGCAGAGGGAGTGGCGCGGGCTGGCCTTGACGATAGCGGACATACTCTATCTAGACATGATGCTAGAGTAGAGCAGAGTGTGTTAATTGCGCTATCAGTATCAAGTGAGGAGAGTTTGTCAGATGGAGGGAGTGCAGATGAAAACATAGCGGATAGTCTAGTGGGTAAGAGTGAGCGTAGGTTTCTGCGAAAGGAGACCTGTGGTGGGGTGTGGGGTGGTTCGGGAGTGGTTTGGATGTTGAGAATGAGAAGAAAATGATCCGATGTGTGTAATGGAGTGAACAGTGTTTCAATAGCAGAGCAGTGTCTTGTGTAAATGAGGTCGAGCTGGTTACCGGATTAATGTGTAGCTGATGTTGGCACTCTGTTGAGGTCAAATAAGGCAAGAAGAGTGTGGAAGTCAGTAGCCTGAGGCTTTTCTAACGTGGATGTTAAAGTCACCAAGCAGCAGTAGAGGAGTGTCCTCATCAGGGAAGGATGATAGGAGAACATCCAGCTCGTCCAAGAAGTGAGCTAATGGACCCGGGGGGCGGTAGATGACAACCACATGACAGTGAAAGGGGTGGGAAATAGTAGCTGCATGAAATTCAAAGGGACTGATTGCAGCTATAGATGGTCTCTGAGAGAATTTCCAGTTCCTAGAAATCAGTAGCCCAGTCCCCCCACCTCTCCCCGTCTGATGAGAAGTGTGGGAGAAAGTGAATTTGGTGAAGAGGGCTGCGTGTGTAGCAGTGTCCTCCAGTTTTATCCAGGTCTCGGTTAGAGCCATGAGGTTGAGGTTAGAATGAGTAGCTATGGGTGTAATAAAGTCTGCTTTGTTAACAGCAGACTAACAATTCCAGAGGCCCACAGAAAGAGTCATATGTACAGTATGAAGGTTATGAGGATTGTGATGTCTGTAGCGTACATCATGTGGTTTGCAAGTGTTAGTAAGAACAGGAATAAGTAGACAAATAATATAAGTGCTTATGTAAGAGGTACAAAAGGAAGTAAAATAAAGAAAATAGTACTCAAGTGCTTTGTCGGTGTCTTTGCTCGTTGGAGTCGCGCAGGTAGAGTCGCCGGTCTTCACACGAGGAGGCCTGCCGCGGAGAACTGAATGTTTATATACTCCCCTGAAACTCGTGTTGATTGAATTTAGCAGGACACGCCTCTATATTTCCCCATTTTTCCTATCTTCTTGTACTTTTGGCCATAATTTAACATGAACTTTGCGATCTTCCTGTTAATAGTCAATTGTGCATTTTCTTCCATTCTTTTCTCCATTTTCAGTCGATGATCCTAATTGTCAGATCTCCTACATGGGGTTTGAATAGCATCAAAAATGACTTCGTGATTACATCTGCTTGTTCCCTTTTGTCTTTTGTTTATATTTTCAGTCTATTTGGATTCGGCTGGGCAATGGTGTATGGTCATAAATTTGTCAGTTTCTTCCATCACTTCAATTTCTTTACCACATGCCTCAGTAAGAGCGTTCAGGTTGGTGTAAATTGGTGTATCCTACGTGGAAGTGTTTTTCGCATACTGTCCCTCACATCCTAGCGTGGTGGAGCTAAGAAGCAAGGAAAGGTCAGCATGGGCCGTAGATTTATTGTATGTGGAAACAGATTAAAACACTTCATATAAACGAAAATGTTAAACAATGTTTAACAGCAACAGCTGGATGTAACGGAAACTCTGAGTCGTGAGGATCGTTTTTATTCTAGAGTGGTCATACAGAGCAATGGGGATTAGACAAACTTAGTAACGATAATACTGTACAGGCAATGGTAGGGGCAGGCGGCAAACCATCAAAAAACGTAATCCATGGCAGATTAAAAGGCAGGCAGCAAACAATCAGAAACACAATAGACAATCCAAATACAAATCAGGTAAACAGTGAAAACTGCTCTGAAATGTTAGCTGGGGGAAAACAAGACATCGCAATCAGTCCTTCAGAGTCTGGGGTTTATATAGTTGAGCTGATTGGAATCAGGTGCGGCAAACAGGAAGTGATCAGCCCCAGATACGCCTATGGGAAATGTAGTTCGAATTAGTGTTAATAGGAGAGGGTTTCCTCCGGTGCACGGAGGAGGCAGAGCTAGAGCCTCCTGGACAGATGCATTCCAGTTAAGGTGAACGAGGTAAACACATTAGATAGAAGTAATGCTAGAGACGTAATTAAGTATTTATGATGATATTTGCCTGCTTATATGGTGTGTTACACTATTCAAATTAACTACTTAGTCACTATATGCACATAATATTTGAGATGAAATTATTGAAGGAATACTCCACACAAAAATGGAAATTAGATACTCGCCCTCAAACCATTCTAGGTGTATATGGCTTTCTTTTTCAGCCAAACAGAATCTGAGGGTGGCCTTTAATGATCTTATCAGCTCTCGATCTGAATCACCTGGTGTAGATATCTTGCAGAGTGGGGAGAGCAGCCCCCGAGATGCGTTCAGCTAAACACACTTATGGTCCTGAGCAGAGCAGTTCCCATACTAAGTCTATATACTGGTATAGAGAGTTTTCAGGATCGCTGGGGAGATTTTCTCAGCTGTCTCAGGTAATACAGCCGTTGCTTAATACTTAATACTTAAGTGTGATGAGTCCTGGCCAGGTATTTAGAAACATGCACTCCAAGGTTCTTGAAACTGTTAACTCACTCTACTGGCAGTACTCTACTGATCTGCCAGTCATGAGTGGATTTAGGTCTGCTGCTTCCTCCTGAAATTGACAATCAAACAGAATAGTGCGCTAAATAATGTCAATACCATTGGTAACGTTGAATACCATTGGTTATTAATGACAATAACACTGTTATTAACAACAACTTTAAATACCACTGGTTTTCCAATCATTTATCATCACGATGTGAGAACCAGTGAAATTTAAAATTATTGATGTGCCACCATATTTGAATTTGACATCTGTTTACATGAAAACACGACATGGTGGCATACTGATCGCTTAATAAGCTTATATATTAAAAGGGTCCTATTATGCCTTTTTTGTCTTGATTGTGTTTTTCAGATGCACTACAGTTGGTGTTCATGTTTTTTTTTTTTCATTTTTCCACATATCTTACCTTTATTCTACATCACTGTTTCCATTCTTATAAAAAGAGGTTGTTAAGTTCCTGGTTCATTAAAGTCCATCCTTCAGAATTACACAGTAGGTACAGACTGATTAGCTGGCCCAGTGTGTTGTAATAAGCTAATTGCCTAGTGCGATTTGTCATGCCGTTGACATAGAGAGAGACAGAGTTTACACAAAGTCTGGGAACCATGACATCACAAACCCAGGAAGACAGCCGTAGTTCTTTTTAGATGTTTATTATAGTCCCTAAAAAGCTATTTTGGCCAGTAAACTTAGAGGTTTGTAACTTTGCAGATATTGTTTATGCTTAAACAGCAACATAACACACTAACTGATACTGATCCATTCGCAGTATTTTAATAAAGTAAACAAACACACAACACAGCAAACAGGTATGGAGGCAATACAGAGAGTAATCATTAAACAAGCATGGGTCAGGGCAGGCAGCAAACAATCACAAATGAGTAAAGCAATCCAGAAACAAGGCAGGCAGCAAACAATAAAAAAAAACAAGAACAATCCAAGATCATACACAAAAACACAACAAGAATTTAACAACAGGAAAACGCTCGGAATTGACGCACAAGGCAAATCAAGACTTCACAATGATATTGAGTTTGAGTCCAGTTTATATAGGGTGTGGTTGATGGAGATCAGGTGGCAAACAGGAAGTGATCAGACCCAGGTATGCGACATTGTGGGTAGTGTAGTTTGATGAAAGTCCGGGTTAATATTCTGGAGACGGTTCCCTCTGGTGGCATGGTGGAGAGGATACTGGAGCCTCCTCCGTAACACTAACAAAAGTTGATAGAGAAAACGCATAATAGCACCCCTTTGATCACTTTCCTTTACAAATGTAGTTTCACTTTAGGAGATTTTTCTAGATGCCATTAAAAAGCGGGACGAGCCAGATATAATTTAATATAACTCTGTGTTTGGCTTAAAGAAGAAAGTCATATACACCAAGGATGGCATGAGGATCAGAAAATTATGGATTAAGTTTTATTATTGGGTGAACTATTCTTTGAAAGGTGACCATATACCAGACAAGAAGAACAGCACCATGCTGTGGCTGGGACAACTTACAGGCATCTCACACTGGATGTGCAAGGTCAACTTCGAGGATGACTCCAGATCCAAGGGTTTAACTTTATTTTTAATTGATAATAGGTTGCTTTTTAACAATAATCAAAGAATAGGCTCAACATCATGCTGGGAAATCTACTACTGTTCTGTTGTAGCTGTTCTGCAAGCAACAGACCTTTATCACGAAAGAACTGATATTCAGAAGTGCTTATCGAAGCAGTGTATCAATTTTTCAGGCTACCAAACAGTGGTGCCAGCACAACGGATAATATCCTCTCTGTTGACAATGCCAAAATGTGGTCAAGAATATATGGTTCGCTTGGTGAAAGAACATACCAGAGTGAACCTGGACAAGGAATACAAGTTTTGTTATTTTTAACTCAAGTAAATTGCAATGCTTTAGTCTAACATTGACGAAGTCTAAATAAAGCAACCACTAAAACAGTATGTCAATTTACAGAATTTGAGCAAATAAATTGTGTCTGCAATTGGCCATTTATATTTAGTTTGTGCAGTCTACAAAGAAATAAATGCTAACGCAAGCCTAATCATGTCATGTTATCAATCATTATTAATCAAGACTAACAAGACTAACTTTTAGCAAGATAAGTTTAAAGTTAAAAGTTGCCAATAGGCTGTGATAATTCCCCTTTTTCCTTTGCATGCAGTGTCAGATATAGTGAACAGAGATTTATTATTACAGGCAAGTTGCTGCTGGTGAATGAGAATAAACAAGGAGCCTATAAACTACAAGTTGCTAAATGTTTGTAAAGTTAAGCCCCAAGTCATACTTTAGTCCCTGCTCACTGAAACAACATTCATTAAAGGCATTTTGTCCTCTCCTGTGTTAAGTATTTGGACACAAATTTCTTGCAGAATTTTACTTTCAGACTTTTCAGACAAAATCTTTAAAATGGTCAATCTGTAGGAAACATACATCAGTTTTGAAATGCATACTGCACACAAACACCCTCCCAGTATTACTTTAAAAGTAGGGCCTTCATCCCACCATATTAGTTTTTACTCATGCGTTCATCAATTCTTTGTGTCGGGAAATTGTGAAAACTGAGATAAGAGTGTTGTTGTTTAGAATTAGATAAGCCCTGTACACTGCAATAACACAGGCAAGAGGATTTAACCATTAGTTGTGTAACAAAGTGGCTGAGGCGTGCAGATCCATTTGCAGTACTTTAATGATTGTAGTCAGACAGGTAATGGTCAAAACACAGGCAAACAGAGCAATAGGGACTAGACAAGGCAATATCAATAGAACAGGCGGGGATCAGGGCAGGCGACAAACAAATCAAACAACGGTAAACAATCTGGGGGTCAAAAACAGATCAAATCAAAACACAATAGAAAACGCTCAGTAATCTCAATACTCTGGTGACGGTTCCCTCTGGTGGCACGGAGGTGGCGAAGCGGGGGTCTCCTCCATAACAGAGCCAAATGCGAGTGGCTCCTGACACGAGGAGGAACACGGGCCCTACCCCTCCCAGTTGACAAGGTATTGGATAGTACCACCCCGGCGTCTGGAATCGAACAACTGATTGTCTCTGTAAGACTTTCGCCGTCCACCATGATGGGAGGGGTCTGCTCCCTGAGACCCCCCTCCAGACCTCCAACGGGTTTGAGTAGGGAGACATGAAACGTAGGAGAAATACGTTAATTATTAGGTAGTTCTAAACGTACAGAGGGCAGGGAAAAGTGCACGGAAACGCTATTGGAAGCATCCACCTCAATTATTAAAGGTTGTTCGGGGTCTGGATGATGGAGGATGGAAGCGGAAGTGAAACGGGACATTAGCTCTGAGAATGTCCTGGTTGCTTTGGGGTTCCACGTCAGTTTACTTGGTAAAGCTCGGTAAGCTTAGTGAGGGAAGTTAGCGGTGCCGCGACTGAACTGAAACCACTAATAAAGCGGCAGTAGGAGTTTGCAAACCACAAAAAATGCTGAAGTTCTTTTACAGTTCAGGTTGTGGCCATTCTGTCACTGCTCTAACCTTTTGGTCATCCATGGCTATTCCCTCCTGACTAATGAAATAACCTAAAAAAAGCTGTGCTTGTTCAGTGGAACTCAAATTTCTCCCCTTTTACATACTTTTTGATAAGCCGAATCAACAATCAACGTGATATATGTGTTCCTCAAAGGTCTTAGGATAGATTAAGATGTCGTCAATATAGACAATAACGCACTTCTCTAGCATGTCACGAAATATATCATTCATAAATGATTGGAAGACAGAGGGACTATTAGCTAATACAAATGGCATCACTAAGTATTCATAATGTCCACTTGATGTTGAGAAGGCAGTCTTCCATTCATCACCCTCTCGAATGTGGAATTATAGGCACTGCGTAAATCCATCTTTGTAAAATACTTGGCTTGTCTAAGTTGTTCTAAGGCAACTGGGACTAGGGGTAGCGAATAGCAGAACTTAACGGTGACCTCGTTTAGACCTCTATAACCTATGCAGGGCCTTAATTCCCTATCCTTCTTCTTAACAAAGAAGAACCCAGCAGATGCTGGCGAACTGGACAGGCAGATGAATCCCTTGGCTAATTCCTCATCAATAGATTGTTTCATAGCCTCAGATTCAGGTTGAGATAAAGAAAAAATGTGGCCTTTTGGGGGAGCGGCACCTGGGACTAAATTGATGGCACAGTCTGATGACACTCAGCAGTGGTCCCTGGGTGAGACACAACAGTTGCTCACCTGGACTCTTCTCCTCAGACGGGTGCTCAAACACTTCTCTGAACTGGCAGAGGAATGTCTCGAAGGTGGGGAATACGGAGTCATCCACCCTTCAGACTGCTGTTGCCCAGTCTAAGGCCCTTCCTGTAAGTAGCGAACATACAAAGGCAATACGACTGTTCTTTGTTGGATATAAGGTAGGTTGTTGGTTAACAAATAGCTTAACAAAAAAGCCTTTGCATTTGGAAGGGTTACCACCCTACTTCCCTAAAAAGGCGAGTCGAGGACTAACTGGAGATGGCATGGCAGGAAGCACGTGGCTGGGCATCTGAGGGGTTTCCGCCATGGGTACCGGGGGAAATAAGTTAACTCCTTGTAAAGACTTTACTAACTCCTCCGTCAAATGAGCTTAATTTGATGCATGGTGAGTTGCGATGCTTGAAAGGATAGCTCGGTTGACAACTGTTGGATGGCTTATGGATTGCTTTGTGTCGAAGCCTTTTGTAAGTGTCTGAGGCGTGCGGATCCATTTGCAGTACTTTAATGATCATAGTCAGGCAGGCAATGGTCAAAACACCGGCAAACAGAGCAATAGGTACTAGACAAGGCAGTATCAATAGAACAGGCGGGGATCAGGGCAGGCAGAGAACAATCAACAATGGTAATTAACCCAGGGGTCAAACACAGATCAAATCAAAACAATAAATAACACTCAGTAATGTTGCCGGGGCAAAACAAGACTTCACAACGAGAGATACAACTGGTGAGTTTAAATAGAGCGGCTAACAAGAAACAGGTGGAGCAACCAGAAGTTAATCAGTCCTAGGCATGGGGGTTCTGGGAAATGTAGTCCAGATATAAAGCTCAATACTCTGGCGACAGTTTCCCCTCTGTTGACACGGAGGTGACGGAGCGGGAGTCTCCTCTGTAACAAGTTGTGAGTGCTTTGCGATGGTACCGGAAGTAGCAATACACTGCTTCACTTTATGGAAATAGGATGTGTGATAAAGATCTATTATGCAGTAACAATTTTTTTTGCTAATGTTAGTAATGTTTTTTTTTGTTGGTAACCCTAACCCTAGCCCAACAGAAAACATAAAAGCATTGTTCTGAAGTGGACTAACTTGAAAGTTCCAAAATATATTACTAAGATCTATATAGTATAACTTAATATAAGACGGTCATAAAACCGCAGAATCAGTGTTTTTAACATGACAATCACAAATAAAAACTCTTAGCAAAAACCAATAAGAATTTATATTGATCTGTACTGTGCAAACAACTGTACTTAAGTCATTAAAGTGGCTTGTTAACTGCATTTCCGCCTGGCGGGTGAGGAGAGTCAATCGCCCACAAACGAATATATGACAAATTAACTGATTACAAAGTATAGCCAAAGGAGAACTGGCCCCTAGTGTCGCTTACATTTACATTTAGTCATGTAGGTGACGCTTTTATCCAAAGCGACTTACAAATGAGGACAAGGAAGCAATTTCAACAACTATAAGAGCAACAATGAATAAGTGCTATAAACAGGTCTCAGGTATTCCAACACAGTGTAAGAAGCAAATTTTTTATTTTTTTAATAAAAGAAGTAGAAGCAGAAGTAGTAGCGATGTGTTAGTTGATTAGTTAAGGAAGTTAAAACAAAACAGTTGAGTTTTTAGTCATTTCTTGAAAACAGCTAGTGACTCAGCCGGTCTAATAGTTATGTAGTTCATTCCGCCAACCGAGCAGAGTGAAAGTAAGAGTCCGGGAAAGTGATTTCTTCCCTCTTTGGGATGGAACCACAAGGCGACATTCATTAGTTGAACGCAAGTTTCTGGAGGGCACATAAATGCGAAGAAGTGAGAGCAGGCAAGGAGGTGCGAATCCAGTAGTCACTTTGAATGCAAACATCAGAGCCTTGAATTTGATGTGAGCAGCTACTGGCAGCCAATGCAACTGGATGAACAGTGGAGTGACGTGTGCTCTTTTAGGCTCGTTAAAGACCACTCTAGCTGCTGCGTTCTGGATCAACTGCAGGGGTTTGATAGTACTAGCCGGAAGCCATGCGAGGAGAGCATTGCAGTAGTCCAGTCTGGAGAGAACAAGAGCTTGAACGAGGAGTTGTGCTGCATGTTTCGATAGGAAGGGTCTGACCTTCCTGATGTTGTAGAGAGCGAATCTGCAGGAACAAGCGGTTCCTGCAGATTTGCACTAGAAATGTGGTCAGAGGTGCTCAGTTAATCGTCAATCATTACTCCAAGGCTTTTGACCTTCTTGGATGGAGTAATGGTTGCTCCATCAATCTGGATTGAGAAGTTATGATGAAGAGACGGGTTGGCTGAAACCGCAAGCATTTCTGTTTTAGCAAGGTTGAGTTGAAGGTGATGGTCCTTCATCCAACACAATATGTCTGTCAGGCAGGCTGAGATGCAAGTCGGTACTGTGGGATCATGAGGGTGGAACGAGAGGTAGAGCTGGGTGTCATCAGCATAGCAAAGATAGGAAAAGCTATGTTTCTGAATGACAGAACTTGTGAAAATATCCTACATTGTTTATACAGTACTGTGCAAAAGTCCTAGTCACATTAGTATTTTCACTCCAAAAAATGTTTTTAAGCCATTTATTTATATATTTTGCTGTAGTGTGACAGGTGGGAAAATGTTTACATTTTTAAACATTCTATTTGCTATTAATTGTTATAAGTGAGATTTTTGTATGCACAAAGTGACAACAGTTGGTGCTCCACACAGGGATCTGATCTCACGCAAGTTTGTCACTTTGATCACATGAAGAAACTAAAACAACTGAGACTGAAGTGGCCTACAAAGCTACTCTTCTGTTTATAGAAGGAAGAGTCCTGGCCCACCTAAACAAGCCTGATTAAGCTCAAAATTCCGCACTAGCATCTTACAGAATTTATTTTGTTCCTTGTCAGTCACCTTTAGTTTTCTCACTGGGTGCTTAAAGAAAAAATGTTGTATAATGTCCTTATATTAAAATGTTTTATGTAAAGCTGCTTTGTAACAATGCACATTGGAAAAGCATTATAAATACATTTTAATTAAGTTAATGAGTTGGACACCTTGTGTGGTAAACCATGGCATTGCCTAAATGAAAGAAAATCTGTGGAGCCCTTGACAAAGTTTCTAAAAGACAACTTGTTACTTTTTTAACCAAATGAGAAATGCGTTTTATTCTGAAGATAAAGTGGATAGCTGTAACAGTAGTGATGTTGTAGTCCTGGTAACAATCTGTAGATTTACACAAAAATATCTTCTTAAAATATTGGTCCATAAAACCATTTTATCAACGTTTTGATTATCATGTTAATCGCTTAAGCTTATATTTCCTCTTTAAATGGCGATGGCCAGTAATTTTGCAGATAGACCAGGCATGAGAATTCCACCAACATCTCAGGAGCTTGAACAAACTGCACAAGACCACAAGCTTAGCAGTCAGAAGATTTTAGGTCTTCAAAACCAATTAAAGACACTCCTCACAGAGCTGCAGCTATTTCTGTATCAGAGTTTTAAAGCACACTTAGTTAATATCTGGTCATCAAAATGGCTCTATACAGTTGGCTGAAATAACAACTGAAGATCACAAAGCGATCTCTCCAGCATGAAAGCCAGTTTCTCAGCATTGGTTTCCTCACAGCAGTTGAAGGCTGTGATGGAGAAGTGGACATGATCTTGCTGTGGATTATAGCACACTGCATATCCATCTGGAACCAATGGTCCAAAACACATCACGCTGTCTGTATTGGTGGGCACCTGTGAGAAAGATGACGTGAAGAAACACAACAGTCACTAAACTTTTCCTCTGTTGATTTCCTTACTATTTAGGCCAGTGGTCCTTAAAGGGTCAAAATACCCTAAAACACATTTTTTGAGTTGTTTACAGATATATACATGTTGTACATTGCTTAAAACAGTAATATATGTCACTAAAAATGTTACAAAGTGGAAAGTGGTCATTTTTGCGCTTTTTGTGACCATTTCGTGCATCCGGTTTTAAAAGTTACGTTTGAGCCCGTGACGTAGATGCG
>JAZGTJ010006832.1:0-24079 GCA_036877575.1 Botia almorhae
TCTGTAGACATTACAGACTGTCTTTATTTCAATTGATCTTCAGTAATTCTGTTAACAAATTAAATCAGCATATTAATTCTCATTCATGTCCTTGACGACAGCACACAAGTGCGCAATGAATACAAAATACAGCTCATGAGGCTCTTAAAATGCTTTCATTCATCTCTATTTTCATTTATGTCGATTCCTTTCTATGTTTGTAAAACATAATTAGAAACTAGAAATGATGGCAATGTGGTTAGTGCATCATGCATACAAAGTTGTGTGCTCAGATTACTGTATTGATCAGAATTTTCATGTGTACGTAAACATAGACATTAATAATCCTAAAAATAACTAATGCGTAATCTGAATACTGAGTGGTGGTTCTGGCTCTTTAATACAGTGCATTTGGGTGGATACTGTGTATGATTCAGGCTAGCAGACTAGTCTGGTTTTGACATATCCCTCCTGAGGGACCAGTCCAAACAGCTGTATTGGAACCAACATTTACAAAGTAAAAGAGATATTTACTTCCCTGACAGACCCTGTGTTTGTTTGAACATAACTGTGACTAAAACATAACTGTGACTATAATTATCAAGAACAGGGAGGAATTGAAAGAACTAATTACAGGAAGCGTTCCACCTGATATTAATACACCATAGCAGATTTGTGTCTAAATATAGAAGTTTTACACCGGACCCATCCCAGATTGTGAGGTCCACATTTCTTCAGTTTGTTATGTTTAACAGAGCCTTCAGACCGGCATTCCTATGTGCCCAAGAGGACACACTATCACTGGGATTTCCTTCCTTTTGCTCCAGGAGGGAACGGATCGGGGTCCGACCCCAGTAGGTTAAGGTCATTCCGACCCACCACTTGAAAAGATCAGTGCTAAGAGTTCTGTGTGTGGTAATGAGCATGATATCTCAGAGAACTTGGGACATACAGAAATTATACACAAACATATAAAGGCCCTGTTTATAGTAGAAGTTTGTTTTTATAAGTGCTAAGAAATGGGACAAAACAAACCTATTGCCTGGTTTACTCACACAGCCAGCCAAAGTTAGTACTGACAAGCCTGACACGTCACGTTTCTGACAGGAAATATAAGTGTGCCACAAAATTATGTGCCTTGGGCAGTGACAGGTATATCACTGCCTACTTTTCCTCGTTTGGAATGACAAATGTTTGCTCAGGACAGTTTCAAAAACAGGAAATGGTATTCACTCGGTTGGTGGTTACACAATTTATCACAAACTGTAACGGAAAACCGTACAAAAAACACCGCAAAGCCAAAACGCAATACCGTATAAGGAGTCATAATTTGACAGCAGTCTCCAAGACAAGAACGCCGTCATTAAAGATCAAGCCTTTAAAAATGCATGAAGAAGCAACAGGATCTTCTTTAACAACTAAAATTTTCTTATTTTTCGATGACTGCAGTTCTCAAACAGTTGAACCCCTTCCTTAACCATCTAAACGGACCATAATCAAAATATCAAGCCAAACTGTTGGGACGTAAAGGCCCTGTCAGGTTAGGTGGTCTATAAAGTAGGAACGCAGCATGAATGACAATCTGTGCTCAAATTCTTTCCATGACCGTGAAAGGCAAGAACGCAATGAAAACTATTCCTGCGTGATCTGACAGTCAGTCCAGCGTGAAACACTTCAGCCTGTCCACGGTGATCTCATGTTCTCCCATTCTTCTTTAATAAACTAGTCATCTTCCTCGACTGAGGAACAGAACTAGGCGGGGCCGGTAATAAGTCAAATCTAGAAGGGAAGACAAGCGCTTAATGCATTATATATTGCACCGACCACAACGATAACCGCTGTCATCACTCTGAGCTCGTCATTCTAGATACAGCGTTTCGAAAAATGACGAAAAGCCGATAATCTGTGCTCCTCCAAACAACTCATTCGTACAACTTTTTCCATTTCCGCTATAACTTCCACAGCGTCGCAGGCATGATATAACAAAAAACGCCGTTTTTCACGCAACGCAACCCTGCGCCTTACCACGCAAAGTTAACGCCGACACGCCGCTGTCATTTCCTACACAAAGCCCGGTCTAGTCAATCTAAGGAGTTGAATTGTTTCACTCCTGCTCCGCCATATTCTAGACATCTGATCTGCTCTTCCGCAACCCTGTGCTGTGTATAGTTCACCGGTGCTCGCTGCAACAAGCTACGTATCGCAGTTATGCCGCAAAACGCACAAACCTGCCGCCGTGATCTCGTAATACGCCAATAATCCCCGCGCGGTGTTACGCGTGTAACGCCGAAAGAAATCCTGCAAACGCGATACTTACAGCAATCCGCCACAGCTCCAGCCAGCCAGTCTGTCCGTCAGTCTGCGCCTGTGAAAAGCTGCTCGCTTCTGGGAGGGTGGGTGAGGTTTAGAGTCGAGCATGACGTTACAGCCTCGGTTTCGGCATCATACGCTACGGAGCTCTGCCTACAATTCAGCGTAACGGGAAACGGAGCCTTTGAAAGCGCAGGCGCGAACGGCGAAGCGCTGCTAAGTGTGGCACATGACATTTACATTGTGACTGGAGTGAGTTTATTGTACTTACAGTATGGTACAGAATCGAATATGGTCTAACGTGGAAAAATACAGTCCCCTCCGCAAGTGGCATAATAACATTAAGGAGAAGATAACAGAGCAGCGTTCCCTTCTGTGGCGATAACATGTTTATGTTACATTTTATTGTTTCATATTGATCACCCATTAAATCAAATCAAAGCCCATTAAAACCAATTAAAACGGCCACGTGAATCAAAACATTCCTCTCCCATGCACACTGAATTTAGACGTGATCCCTCTCAAAGCACCCCACAGTGCACACTACATTTCAATGGCATCATTCTAGTCCCAGTATGGCATGAATAGTCTCCTTTTCTCAACAAGCTGCAGCGCTCATCCATCGAGATTGACTCTGCCACTCTAGGGGTGAAGAAAAGCCTCAGTGCTAGTCAAATAGCTCATTGAGAGCCCCTTGGAGAAGCCAGGAATGCCAAGTATGCTTACTGGCATCAGGAATGCAGGTCCACTCCCTGCTGTGGACTACTATCCCCCCCCTCCCCTCTGCCAGCAGTCATGTGGCCCCAAGCGACATCAGATGTTTATCATTGGTCGAGATCTTCTTAGATTAAGATCAGTGATTACAGTGGCGTTTGATGTCAGTATTACTAAATGGCGCCATTAATACCTAAGCCATTAGTATGTTGGTACATGACATATAGTATGTATATTAGTCTTTAACTTGACTGTGTGAAATGGAGGCCAACATATAACTGACTGTTAAAAACATATTTAGACTGTTTAAAACTGCCTCTGTCGCAGATGTGTATTTGTATATCCAGTTATGCTAACAGAAACAGCCAGTAAAGATGTATAAAAGTTCCAGGAACTGGCCTAAATAAGGAAAAGAGGAATTTGAGCATTATATTTGCATTTAAAATGATAAAGGTCAGTAAATTTTAAGGCAAATAGGCATCAGTCAGGGACATCGTACTGTATTTAAGTTTTAATACAAATTTAATGCGACTACAAAACATGTGATACAAATTAACATTGGAAGACACACAGTAATTCCACTGCTATTCCAGTATTCACAGTGTTAAACGGGAAAAGAGGATTTTGAGCTAAATTTTTACATTTGGAATTTTAAAAAACAAATATAACTAGTTTAACACGGTCCCAGGACCCCAAGGTGCGAAAAAGATCACACTGAAAGGTTGAAATGTACTATTGCTTAAATCATTTCTATATAATAAATTAATACATAAATAGCATAATGGCTTAATTTCATGAGATCACTACCAGCAGAAGCTCTGCGTGTATATTGGATAATAAAATGTTATGCGATATCATTGAGCTTATTGATTTCTTTTAAACTGGACAGATTTATTTGAATCTAATGGGGCATACTGTATTTTATTGAGTGTAATTTATTGTACCTCTATAACTGTATATACCATAAGATGTTTGTTTCAAAGCACATTACTATTGTTCTTATTATTAAACCTCATAGCACAGGGAACAGCTAAGGCAATAAATATGAATAGTTTTATCTGGCTGTTATATGAAATGTGTAATATTTAATTTTTCAATGGGTGGGGCCCAAAGACACATTTCCTTGTGAACAGACAATGTATCTTCTTTATATCACCTGTTGATGGACAAATGCATCTGGACAATACGTTTCTGTACAGGCACATTAAATTATCCTCATATTATGTGTGTGTAAACATGTCAGGACAGCACTGTATGGAGACCCAGTGTCTTCCAGATTACTGTATAGAGGAACTGTCTGTGAGGGTGGGTGGAAACTCAAGCCCTTACTATTCTTAGCTATGTCTTCCTGTCAGGTGGACGTCCAGTTTCTCCATGACGTTTACAGTACAAACCATAGCCGTACAACTTGATGTTGTCATGCAAAACATACAGCTAAAATCACAGACAATAAAGAGTACGATTATGAGAAAGCTTTCAGAAAGTGTTTCCCATTGGCTGTGTGTACAATGAGTGTGTACTGTACTTCTGTTTGTCTTAGCCAAAAGAGAGCGCTGTTGCTTCACATAGCCAACAGGCATGACTGATAGAAATATGTTAAGTATGCTCATCATGAGCCCAATGATCTCTTATTAGCACATACAGGCTAATGCTCAGATTTTTGTCATTTTATGTCTATCCAACTTTCTTTTTTAAAGAGACATCACAAGAACAGAATATTAGTTTGCATTTCATACATTTATCTGATGCTTTTATCACACAGCGACATAAAATGGGGACTATTTTAGGCTATTTGTAATACAAGCACTAACAATGTCTACAGTATCGTATTGGCGAGTTTTATAGGGAAGCTTAAAGTAGCACAGACGCTAAAGAAAAATTAGGGCAAAATGAGTGTACAGAAACTTTTTAAAATAATTTTTAATGATGTTATGACTTGTACAGTTTGAGCTGATTCATTCATTCAATAAATGAAAAGAAAGCTGAACATTTAGCATAAACATCTTTATGTAAAAATTAAAATTACACAACACAGGGAAGAAAAGTACAAGGCAGGGTATAGTTCTGTTTTTCTTTACCCAAAGTAGAGAAATGAGGAAGTCTAAGCATGAAATTAAATTTTGTTCATGGAATGGAAGAAACGTTTATTTACTTGTGAAATGTTAATGATTAGCTTTTACTAAGTGTGTATGTTCTTTAAAAATGGCACGATTTGGCAGTATAGTTTAGGTTATAACTCTGTATAAAATACCCTGAGATTAAGACTTGTGATACTGATCCAAAAACGTAATATTTGATCATAATTAAAAGAGAGGAGGGAAAGAGAGCGTGATAGAGAAATAACTATTTTTACAAAACTCTACAGAGTGACGCTATGATGAAAGAATGTGCTTTACCTTAAATGACCTTAATGATTTCTATAGACCCACTCACGTTTTCTGCAGAAACTGGGGTGTGACTTACAGACTTGTTCATACACATTACGGATCACATTACACACTGAAAATTGCATACGTCACGGTACTTTTGAAAGCTAGCAGTTTGTAACTTTAGTACTGCAAAGACATGTTACTTTCTCTGAAGAATGTCTTCGCAAAGGGCAGAAAATATAAAAGAGGACAACCTAAAACTTACAGTGCCTCTTCAACAATTGCTCCTACAAAGGTTTCTCATCTGACCTGTTTTTTTTGGGATGAATTGACCCCTAAAGCTTGTCATGTATTTTTCCTAGCCACTGAGGCCTATGTCTTATTGTGCTGACTCATAAAACAATGAATGTTTATCAAAGGTGGCGGCAGTAAAACACATTTCTCTTTGATAAAAATATGTTTTTATGACGTTTTCTTTTTCAGTTGTTTATACAACTGTGTGCGTAACAGAACAATGGTTTGGTTAGTTGACATGTTCACACTGAAAGGAACAGACAAAAACATTTAGTACCAACATATAACAGAAAAATCAGTTGCTTGATTTCTTCATTTCTACAGTGTGTCAGAACCAGTAAATGTAGTTACAAAACATTATGGTTATTTCAATGTTTCTTGACATATAGACAATATACAAAGATACAAACTTTTTAAAATACATACAAAAAGACCTTAAAAGGATTTCAGTATTTTACAGTATTGTTCATGTGTCAGGTAATTGTTTTGGTCTTTATACAGCTATATATCTGCCATAAGGCTGCATACTCTTATACAACTGCCAAATGTCTTTTAGTACATCCAGACAAGAAGAAACAAGAAATGAATCCAAAACAGATCAAAAGTTCACATCTATTTGTACCAGCAGTTCTCATCGGTCTTATTCAAACGCATGGTATTGTATTTCATATTGGAAACATACAGGCACACATAGGCAAATTACTCCCAGCAGTACAACAGTGAGAAATCCATACAATTTCAATGGAGTGAATCGGTAACCTTAATACACCGATCATTTCTCAGTGCAATTTACAACTCGGTCCAAACATCGTATCACCGCGATCCCATGCGCTTAATGTTGACATCAAGAGCAGTCCGTGATGGAGGTCCAGGGGCATGTTTCTGTGTGCAGTTATCGTCTGCCAGATCGGACCCTTGAGAATACATCAGACCCCCGACAGAGTCAACTAGTCCAAACAGAGCCACCAGAAGAGAAATCACTGTTCCGATAAAGTAGATCTTTAGAATGCCAGCCATGATTCAGTGCGTATGTCCAGTACCGATCTACATAGAAAACAACAGACAGACATAACCACGCGTTCATCGATACCGGAAGTCAATCATTTATAAACACAAAATAGGTTTATTTCAAATTAATAATATACGATCAAACCAACAGCGTTTAGCCATTTGACTGCTTACTTCCTTAAAATAACAACAATAAACACACGGCGCGTTAATGACAGGACAAGCGATATACAGTATTAAAATAAATATGTTACTGTAGGTCGCTCTTACCAGCTTGTTCTAAATAATGTACCGGATTTGTTACAGCTGTTCCTTAAGTGTGTCTGTAGATCTTTGTCGCTTTAATTCTGTTATCATGTCTTGGCTACATCAAACCCACACATTTGGGAGTTTCCAAATGATGGTCCAACCTTTAAAAATTCCCAATCTTTTGTTATTTTACGTCTCTTTAGTGACGTACGCAATAACACGTATAAGGTGTTATTCTGCAAAGAAAATAAAACAATATACATAAATAACTATGAAATAACTGTTTTTGTAACTACGCGACGTTTGTTTTAACTTTAATTGTGTATTAACATCAGTCAGTCATCAAACTCTGGAAACTGATTGGTCATTCCAGTGAAACAAGAAACAGGATGTTCTTTTGTTAGTCATCAGAAAGTACCAAAGAACAATAAAGTGTGAAGTGTGTACAACATCGCTTTGAACCCAAGATCAGATTACAAGACTTCTCTTATGCAAATAATTAATTTGTATTGGGCAACAAATAAATTCCTGATAAGTTTGTGATGAACCACAACACCGACTTGCACAAGCTCGGTAAGAACAAAGGCGTATTATAAAGAAGCTACAGACGTGGTCTGTGCTGCCACCGCGTGGTCGAATAGAGAAACTGTGACTAATGACAATTACCATAAATTTGCGCTAGGGGGAGACACATAACATGAAATATATATAATGACAGCAGCCTGTTTTATTTTTGACACACCATAAGTGTGATATGGTGTTAATTAAAGTACCAAATATACCCTGATATACCCTAGAGTACTATGAAGTACCATAGTACCTGACAAGAGCCTTTTTATATCACAAACGTACACATGCAAGATAATATTCACAATTAAATCAATCCTAACAGTGATTGTTTAGTAATGCAAATGGTTTTATTGTTTTAGTATCGTTGACATGCTTTTATTACATTTGTGAGGACATCACATCACCCACACACAGGCACAAAAACAGTACATGAATATCTGTGTCATGTGCGATGGTCTGTCACATTCTGTTTAGTAAACGAGACCCTCCACTAGATGTGCATGAGACTCATTATCATGGTTATGGGCCTGACAACCACAGGAAGATAAAAGATGTTTGGTCAGTCCAACTGGAAAACAAATGGTTTGTAAAGTTTAGGATATGTTTGTATGTAAGAATATGTATATGTATGATTTTGCAGAGTTTCAGATGTATGTTCCACACTGTTCTGTTTAATTGAAGTAGTGAAAGACAGCGATACTCTGTCCAAAAGTCCTAAGAGGATTTCAGCTTAACCACCTGTTGAAGCTTATTGCCAACTATAAAGGACAAGATAAGATTCAGTTATAGAGCCAAATAGATTTATCATCTTCTCAGTGACACTTTGTTTTGACGCTGTGCCTGTGGCCTTGGTATTGGGAACGGTGCTTATTTATAGAGACTTGGTAACAAAGTGTGTTAGGAACTTTGATTGTAATGTTCTAAGGTATAATGAACAGCTTCAGACGTTGTGGATTGTTGAGGAGACCACCAGACCACCCAAACCATTTTTAAGGACCAGGATATCAGAGATTTGGGCTTGTTTGACGCGGACCAGTAAGCGACCAACTACCAATTACAAACCTTAGCAACAACATAGCAACACACTCCCAAAGAAAGCATCTTAGAAACAGCATAGCCCTGGTAACCACCCAAAAGACCCATAGAATTAAATTTTTTAAATACATTTTTGTTTGTTTGTCTTCTGAGCCACTAGCCCCTGACTCTGTGTACTCTGTGTACTCTTTGTACTGTGTACTTGACTCTGAGTCTGCAAAATGTTTTTTCCTCTTAAAGGTCCCCAGGTCTAATTCTTCAATCCTCTTTGTAAAACTGACGTGTGCTCCTGACGGCACCCACGGCTAAGCCACAAAGACAGAATAGGAGAGGAAGAAACAGAGAGCAAAACATTGCTTTTTATCTCCTTTTTCTGTCTCTGCTTCCTAGTATATTTCTCCCTCAGGCTTGAACTTTCATTTGCTCTCTCTTTCTCTTTTCTCTTTCATCTAGTTTATTTGTCAATCCCTCCATTTCTTGATCCACCTATTACACAGCACGTAGGCCAGAAGGATTCGGAGGTGGGATTATCTCCACGGCGACACCCCGGTCTCTATGTGAGCAGGTACGTACAGCATGGATCCACAAATCCTGGGAACTGGCTCGCCCTGTTTGTGATCTCTGTCAAAGCAAACTCAGCTCCTCACCTCATCGGTCACACAGAGTCACTGGATATCACAGAAATGATATGCTGATAACTGTGGGTTACAATTATTGCATCTTGCAGTTTGGTTCAGCAGCTGCACACAGATTTTTTGTTCTAACCCTTGATCTGAATCTTGGATCCATGATCGTGCTACTTTGAATAGGTTTCAGAGACGATTTGCATTTGCGCTGAGGCACAGGCTGGCATTGATTGGTCGGAAGGCTTTATTTGTTTTGGACATGAGTACTCTGCAGGTTTTGTCCACAAGCTGGACAGATGTGGATGGGATTCCAGAGAACTTTATTGGAGAGGAAATGAACCAGGAGATGTTGGATAACACCGAATCTCCGTGCTCCAGTGCATTCCCTTTGGTGTCTCACATGCGTGGACACGAGTCTGCAGCCCAGCGCTACACTGTGACACGCTTACAAGCAGGTTTTCCGAACAGGTGAGTGATCCTTAATCAATGTGGAATACAACTACGTCTGAGTCTTGCCTCCCCCCCCTCTTTGATGGTCTCCCTCACATTTCCCTTAAGGCTCTTGATTGTTTTTAGTGCATGTAACTGTAAATCCTTAAGCATGTACAGTAATCAAATCTGAGAGCCACTCTAATCTTCTATCTCGAAGACCACCAAGCTGAAGGGTTAAAAACAGCCTTGTGTGATTGTGAGTCAACAAAAGCTGCCTTGTAAAAGAGCTTCAACCTATTCTGGGAATAGCAGATCAGGTCGTCTCCCCCAGCGAAGCAGTAAGCCAAGACACACTGTGATGTCCTGGCAAAGACCAGAAGGGTCAGAACTGCGGTCTGAAATAGCTGCTGGTGTGCAGGAGGATATTCTGACCCACATGTCCACTGACCCACATATGGTACGGTACACAGTACCGCCGCATGACCTGTTTATTCTCTGTTGGGATGGTGCTGTTTAAGGGGGAGACAAGAGGAGGATTCGTATACACACCACTGCTAATGGAGACATATTGTCTCTGCTGCCCTTTTTGCAAACCTCACTTCAATAAATGTCACAAATCTGGGTTAATCCCTGCTGGGTTAAACTCCCCAGGAATCATGGGATAGCTGCTGTAATGAATGAACATTGCAGATGCGCTGGAATGGAGGCTGGATTTTTAAATAGGAAGATCGAATTTGAAATGTGATCGTTAATGTACGTGGTATTCAGCTAACTTAGGTTAACTTAGATGGTTAAAAGTTGGTAAGTGCGTTACGGGTGACTGCCCATGTTAATCACTGGAATGCAAAACAAAGCAAAACACACCAGACTTCGCAGACATACCATAAAACACATGAAATGCTAGATATATTTTAACATGGATTTACTTAATATGGATCTATCTATTAATGACTAAGTGATGGGAAGATAGCTAAAGAATTGACTCTCCTATGTGGCACATTAAGCAAACAATATACTGTACTACACTGATTTATCTTCATGTGAGGAATGTGCCGTGGCCAGTTTGGTCCATCAATCGAGAGAATTTGTAATTTTATAAAACGCAGTCATCCTTCAGCAATTGGCTTCTTGTAATTGGTTGTGACTGACTTCTAAATCCAGCAGTGGTGCTAAACTGTTAGCGGTTCACTCTCATATCTTTGGATATAACATTATGCGTTCTGCATTTTGATATATTGCATTTTGGCTAAAAAAGTTAGTGCAAGAATGAATATTAGGAAAACATGGTAAACACAAGCAAAATACAAATTCTTTGAGGTGAAATATGACCCGAACACATTTCTGACACGTTTTGTGAGCTTTTGTTGTCTAACAGGATCCAGGCTGTTGCAATAAGCTTAACCCCTGGCAGCCCTATTACATAAGCACTAGTAGTCAACTTGAAATAAAAATGGCGAGATAATTATACTTATACATAGCTAAATAGCAACAAATAAACATATTAATTATGTAAAATTGTAGTAATATGCCATTCACCAGGGTGTTTAAAAGGGGCTTATATACTGCAATAAATGGATCTGAGGCCCTAAGGACCTACATTTTTTTAAAGCCATACCTAAGGAAGTTTTCAAGAAAATCTAGTTTTAAAATAATCATAGTATGTAAAAATTGATCATGTTGGAATTTACACATACTATACTCAGTCACATTATTAAGACAACCCATACTCCTACTTATTCATGTGATTATCTAATCAACCAATTGTGTGGTGGCAGTACAATGCAAAAAATCATACAGATAAGATGTGGTGACAGAGGTCAGACGGTTTAGTAAACATTCATATCAACCGTGAGAATGAGGAAAAAATGTTAGCTCTGTGATTTTGACCGTGATATTTTTGTTTGTGTCAGATGGACTGGTTTTACTGGCGTTACTGTAACTGCTGATCTGTTGGGAATCTTACGCTTGGCTGTTTTAAATACTGAGGCAGATCAACAGCAGAAGACTGTGTTGGGTTCCTCTTCTTGTCACCTGGCTAGTTTAACAGTTGGACTGTTGAAGACCACAAAAACAAAGTCTGATGATTCTTGATTTCTGTTGAAGCAAACAGAAGGCAGGGTTACAATTTGGTGCCAGCATGAATACACTGACCCAACCTGCCTTGCATTAGCAGTTCAAACTGGTGACTTTGGCATAATGGTGAAGAAGAATGATGTTTCAGCACACCTTGTGTTAATTAATTCATCATACACTATTTGAGCATTGTTGCTGACCATGTGAATCCTTCCATAGTCACAACCCATCTTCTAATGGCTAGTTTTGGCATAATAATGCACCATGTTACGAAGCCAAATTTGGTACCTCAAACTTTCCCGAAACTCGTACCACTCGTACCATGAACCTTAGTACAGTGTTCTTAAATTGCTTGGTTGGTGTATAACTTCATGCGTGTACTGAAGGAGTTAACCATGCCGTCACCACGTGGATGTGGAGCTGTGAGGATATGACGCGATCTCTCTGTGTCTGCCTCGTTCTCTACATAAACGAAGACCAATCTGAAGCACCTAATACAAAAGAGATATTTTGAAGTACCAGGAAGCAGCGAGAAAGTTTGTTTAGACGTAAATTAAACCGATTTCAGATCACTTAGATAACGGTAGATTGTAGTTTTCCATTCTGACGTCAGCGCAACACCTCCAGATACACGCGTGCTCATCTAGACAGACAGACAGAAAGGTTTGAGTTTTATTTTATTCTTAGTTATTTTTAATGTTCTTCGTGGACGTCTGTGCAGACGGAGCTCTAATAGAGATACAACGTATATTTTATAAAACGTTACCAGGATTGCGTGGAGCAGTGAGTGAGCTCAGCCGTTTTCCTGCGTGGCGAGTGCGATCGTTCTCTCTCGTAGGCTGTAAATAATAATATGTAATATTTGTCTTTGTGAGGAGTTACTTTCTTTAAAAGCATGACCGCATTTGTGATGGTTTGACTTTTTGTTTGGGGTTGGTCATTGCTTCCTCAGACAAAAGCAAATTATTAATCGATGCTGTACGATGAAATACATATTTTTATATTCTTCTGTTGTACACGTGGGTTGATAATGTTGGGTGGTTTAAAACCCAAAACCCCAGGTGCGTGTGTACTTCTGATTTCGATGTGGAGGTACAGGGCTTCCCTGCCTTACATTTTATACACTAAATGTAGGTCAGCGGGCCAGTAGTGCGTATCTATGGACCATTGTACCCGGAGAGCTATGCATCGTGTATAAATAAAGTATTGCAGCTTTTTCCACGCCTGTCTGTTTGCATGCGTCAATATCTGTTTATCTATTTTTATATCGCGTATGCAGATGGAATGATGTTAGCAGGTCATGAAGCTGTATCGTTTATTATTTTGGTTTCAGGTTTCAGGTTTTATACAGGCTGTAATATGGCTGTAAATCCAGGTATCGTTTACATCGTGAAACCGGTTTTGTTGCGAACACTGACGCTACACAGCACGAGATATAGTTTAAAGCTCTAAAATACGTCTGAAAGAGTTTTTGTTAGCAACATTGAAACGAAAATGCTACAATAATAAATGAACTGCTGAATTGAAAATTAGAATAGAACAGAATTGCAGAAGTGACGTCAGTTCTTTCGAGATTGCAAGATAACAGTGTTAAGATATAGATTCATATCAGACAATATAGATTCATCATACAATATTCAAATATATGGATGAAGGAAGACTAATCGCACAGCAGGTTGCTTTCCTGTAGCTCAGTGGTTAGAGCATGGCGTTAACAACTCCAAGGTCATGGGTTCGATCCCAGGGATTGTACATATTCAAATTGTATAGTGATCAATGTGTAGTATAATGCAATGTAAGTCGTCTGCCAAATGCCTAAATGTAAAAATAGTGACGTAATTGCTCTGCTTATTTAAATGGCGAAGATTACGACACGGCAATGCTAGATTAATTTTAAATCTTAATGTTATTAAGTGGTATAGATTAAAAATAGCACTTGCAAATGACACGCTTACAAAATTAGTTTGAACGAACTCTGTACAGTAAGCCAGTGTTTCCCAGTCCTGTTCCTGGAGACACAGACCAACATGCGTTTTGCATGTTTGCGTGTGTACCATTGGTGTGCCCCAGGAACCAGGGTTAGGGCCACTGAAATAAGTGTTTAAGCTAAATGCAGAACATTGTGGCAAATAAGATCATTTCAAGAGGAATTGTTGTCTTGCAAGCGCTCTGGATACTGTTGAACTTAACTATGCACAGACAGTTGGACTTTAGCATCAAACATAATGTTCTAGGTTGCCGGTCAGGTCAGCTGTTAGTTGTTTTACAGGGCTGTGTTTGTGTATTTCTCTTTCCAGTATGGCAGACTATCTTATAAGTGGAGGTACAGGCTATATCCCAGAGGATGGCTTGACTGCTCAGCAGCTGTTTTCTGTCGGAGATGGTCTCACCTACAAGTAAGTTCTTTTTATTGGGTTCCTCTTCTTGGAGTGATATTGTGCGTGTGTAATGGGCATCCACATTACAGATCAGGACAGAAGTCTGTCCGAGATGGGCTCACGGCAGAAGAGCTTTGCTCTATGGGGGACGGTATTACTTACAAGTGAGTAACTTGGTCCTTTATTTAAAGACAACACTTTGAAAACTCTCCTTGTGAGTTCATAAAAGGAAGCGGTTTATTCCAGCTGTAGCTGTTCAGGGACAATCAGTGGAAAAGTTGTGATAAGTCTTTTGATTCTCACTGTTGCCCAGTTGCCGGTGTGTAAATGCGGTTTCAGTTCAGATTAATTAGATACACTTGTAGAGTAGACAAACCAAAGCTTAAATCTGATCAGCCATTTGGAGAAACGGCTAAGAACATTCAGATACATTTATTACTATCTCTGTCCCTGTTTTATCATATACTTGATGTTTTGTGAGGTGACTTTAAACTGTTTTAATGCTAATTTATTATATACCTGAATGTTGTTTGCTCTACTAGCAGTACAAATCTACCTAGTGAAGTACGACTGCCCTGAGGAATCTGAACTTTGACCACTCTGAAATAAACCACGTTCTCCATCTAAGATTCCAAGTTCTTGTCTGTTTTAAATTTCAGATAAAATGTTTCAGAACCAACTTTATTGACAAACTAACATAGCCAAGCTTGGGTCAGCAGATAAACTTCCTGAATGCGGAGTTGGCAGAAAGGTGTCTGGTACCTGGCAGCCATAATGCCCTTAATGTTAATGTATAAGAATGACTTGTATCTTCACTCTACCGTCACATGTAGACCGAAGAATCGAACCTGTGGCTTCAGGCGATGCTGTCACTGAGACGGTGCTGTGTTAGAGACCTTTTACTTTACGCTCTCAATTTTCAATGACCTTGTGATCTGTAATGAAGAGCTACACGGTGCGGATCGCATGACTGTCCTCGCGCTGGCGTCATGTGAGCTGGTTTCCGCACAGATATTGAGGTATAGAAAGCACACTTGACTGGCACAGGCTGATGTGCGTTACTGAAATCAATTTAGTGCACAAGCGCGCACGAGGGCCGTGTTTCTGCTGCGTTTGTTACATAGTCTCACATGTGCATCTTAGCGCTCTTGTTGTGAGGTTGATGAACTGTGGCAGTAGGTTTTTGTTTTAAAAAGAGGCTGTTTTTTTAATCAAAGGGATGCTGTATGACTCCTCAAACAAATGCTTTTAGTTTCAGCATTTGCTGACTCGGAGACTCCCGGTGTGTTACATGATTTACTGTCATTGACTCTGTATTTACTGTATGTTAAGTATATTGCATAATGAGGAATACATCACACATTATTAACATTTATGAAGGTTCACTTCTCATATTTATCTGAAATTTTTTTTTCTGAATTTATCAAAAAATTGTAATTGCAAATACGTTAAAAGGAAACTGGAAATATATGAATGTCCCCAAAAGCAACGCAGGGCAAAATAGGTTTTAATGTTATTTGAATGAAAGGGAAATAAAAGCTTTGTGGTGGATTACTCAGTCAAATGTCCTTTACAGAGAATGAACTATTAGGAGATCTTTTGCTTGTAATAAATCTGCAGTCAGAACAAAGATGGCATTGAAGTGATAAGATACGCATGTTTATGTTTTAATTGCTCACATGTTACATGGATGTGTTTTGAATTGCGGATGTAAACTTGCAGTGTGTTTGTGGTGATCTTTGGCCTGTGTAGTCTGAATCGGTCTGAATTAATCTGTTTTTCATCATGGCTTCATTTAGAATGAAACTAAACTAACACAGTTTTACTTGGGCCTCTGTATTCCAACTTTTCCTGATGTTCCCACCCATGTTGTGAATGTTCAGGGTTGTGTGACCTGCACATGTTGGCGCAGAAGAGCCCCGCCTTGTTCCAGCAGACACAGACTGCTTGTTTTAGACGAGTCGCCACAAACCGAGGGCGAGAAAAATCAGACGTGTTTGTGTGCTTGGAGTTTTTATTGCTCCGTCTTTCCCTTAACATGCAATAGGCAGAAACGTTAATTTACTGCCTGCTGGGTCATGGCACTTATCTGCCAAGCAAAACTGCAATGTTTGTTTGTATAAGAAGACAATGCAGAGATCATCTCTGTTTCACTCTGTCTCTCTCTCTCTCACTGCTCACTGAAGTCAGAAGTTTATACAGCACATTCTGGAAGATTTCAGTGGGTTGGTGAAGGTTTGTTTGAAGAATTGTGCACACACAGTCTTCAGTCATACCTCATTCTTTTCCAAGTGTTCTTGCCTCAAAATCCACAACTGATTTAGAACCTCTCGTGATTTAATGCGTCACAAATTGAGTTTATATTATGCTGGAATGTGTTTGTCTGACTCTTAGATATTCCATTGCATTAAACAGTCCTTAAAAGTGTTATGAATAATTGTGCATAACAGATGATCAATCAAAAACCAGGAACGAACATGCAAGAAAGAACATGCAAATCCTGCTTTACAACAAAACGTGTTTATCTTAAAGACAATGAAGCCCTTGAAGATTATTTGCTGTATAATATTATAAAATGTTATATTTAATACTTATTATTTATATATATGGTAGCATATTTACTGTTTCCTTCCAGTTATCATTACTGTAATGCAAAATGCTAGTATGTGTTGTTTTTCCTCTTAAGATAAAAAACATTAACAGTAATTTTTATTGTGATATACCAAAAAGGTTATGATAATGGCCTTCTGTAGTGTAAGATTGTTGATCTCTGACTGTCATGATTTTTTTGTCTCTTGCAGTGATTTCCTGATCCTGCCCGGCTTTATCGACTTCACCTCAGATGAAGTGGTGAGTCATGTGACCCGCACCGAGCCACACGTTCATTCACTTATTGTTTTTATAATGACTGTGTTTGTTTAAATAACCCGTCTGCGTTCTCCATGCTTGCCTTTATAGTGAACTGTCTGTCTCTGGTCCAGACGACTGAGGCTTAGAAACAGACAGTTAAATATTTATGTCTGAATTTCAAACCACAGTGCATCCTAAAATAATTAAGCCCATTTGAATGTTTGAGTATTTATAACTTGGCCTTTGAGACAGTATTTGCTTATTTCTGTAACACTTGATTCAGCAGTTTTAAAATGAACAGATTCAGCAGTTTTAAAATGAACATTCATGTTAATTTACTCATAAACCAGCTTTAATTTCTCGCCTCGTTTTCTGTCTTTGTTTAAATCTACGACCGAGATTGAAGCAGGAACTATATATCAGAGGGTTTGGTGGTGTAATAACAGCTCTAATGTATTTTGTGCCTGATGCTTTTAACCTTAGCTCACGAAACCTGCTTTGCCTGAACTGTGGGTTTGGGAAATTTCCCACTATGGTGTCTGTTTTCCCATGAGGCCACTCTTCCCCCACCTGTGTGAATGTGAGAGTGTATTTTGGGAACTTCGGCTTGGTAGTGACTTGGTAAAGGTTGTTAGGGAAATGTTTGCAAGCTTATCTGGGTGAGAGGAATAACTCTCAGCTCTGGTGTATAAATGAAGGTCACAGGCTTCATGGTCACACTGTCTTGTATACAACAGACTCAATTTTTGGATCACATGCTCTTCAACAAATATACTTGTGCCAAATGATGTATAATGTTCTGTGAATTACAGTTCTTTGACCTTCAGCCCTTCTTGTTTTCGTTTGTTTATGTGTATGCTACATATATGCTTATGTGTGCACCAAAACCCATTTGATCAGATCACAGCTTGGTGTCAGTTGCAATAGTCAGGATGCAACAGTTGGTGCGTCCCCTTGTGGCTAAACATGGAACTGCACAAAACGAGCCGTCTTAAAACTTGCATCTATTTTCTTTTCGTGTAGGACTTGACTTCAGCATTGACCAAGAAGATCACACTTAAGACCCCACTTATCTCCTCTCCCATGGATACAGTCACCGAATCCTCAATGGCCATCGCCATGGCAGTGAGTATCTTTCCTCCTTTGTGATTGGTCTGAACATCTGTCAGTCATTCATTCAGTGTCTTTGGTTTGCTAATCCAGCTCATGGGAGGGATTGGAATCATTCACCATAATTGCACCCCAGAGTTTCAGGCCAACGAAGTGCGCAAGGTCAAGGTAAGGCTACAATATCCTTCTGAAATATTTTTTATGGTTGACATCTGTCAGTTTGTGTGATTGTAAGTGTTCACATTTGATGTTGAGGTGTCTGTGTATGTGTGCAGAGGTTTGAACAGGGTTTCATCACTGATCCAGTGGTGCTCAGCCCTCATCATACTGTAGGTGATGTACTTGAAGCCAAAGTCCGACACGGATTCTCTGGAATCCCCATAACTGAGACTGGAAAGATGGGCAGCAAACTGGTCGGCATCGTCACATCTCGAGACATTGATTTCCTGTCTGAGAAGGATCATAACAAACCTCTGAAAGAGGTCATTTTCTGTGTTTTTTGGAAGTTCTCAAAAATCATAAAATTCTGTGGGAATTTCCTTAATTAAATATATATATAATTTTTTAAAATTAAACTAAAAACAAAGCCTGCTTTTTTATCGTTAAAATTTTTTTAACAAAACATTATACCTTGGTAAGAATACTCAGATGGAAGTAATAATCAGATGGTAATTTAGTTACTGCATTAATATAGTAAGATCAGCCAAAGAAGGATTAATCTAAATAAAACAAATTTGGTCGTAATTTGAAAACCACAACTTTCTTTATGTAAAATTGATTTATATAATAGAACTGTTGTGTTGAAGTATTGTTTTGGCATTTAAATTGATCACATTACATTAGACAGAAAACGTCAAAATATAGTTTCTTAAACTTGAGCAACAGTGGAGTGCCACCACTGAATAGCAGTTCAGAAATCAGAATCGGCTTTTATGGAGGCTGTGAATCTGAAAGCAGTTCAGGAATCAGAATTGGCTTTTGTTATGGCTTTGAATCTAAAAGCAGTGTGACCGTTTTCTTAATTGCTGTAATTGTTTTCCAGGCCATGACTAAAAGAGAGGATCTGGTGGTCGCTCCAGCTGGCGTCACACTTAAAGAAGCGAATGACATCCTGCAACGCAGCAAGAAAGGTCAGAATATTCAATTGAATAATTGATTTTAAATACAGCATACTGAATACAGGAACATTGTTTTAAAGGTTGTGTAAGATTAACAAGCAATCATGTCTTGCTTGAACAGGTAAACTACCCATCGTGAATGACAAAGACGAGCTGGTGGCCATAATCGCCCGCACAGATCTGAAGAAGAACAGGGACTATCCACTTGCCTCTAAAGACTCCCGCAAACAGCTGCTGTGCGGTGCCGCAGTCGGAACCCGCGAAGATGACAAGTACCGGCTAGACCTGCTCATGCAGGCGGGGGTGGATGTAGTGGTTCTGGTAGGCCACGGCACTTTCTTTTGTTTTTTCTGAGAGATACTTCGATATTTCAGTTTTAACAGCCTGTTCTTTGAGTAGTAAAATGCAAGCCCCGTCGCTGGCAGGGGTGTGTATGTGTGCGGAGGTTGTTTATCAACTTATGATTGACTTACTTGTAGTTGTGTTGTAATAATGTAGGACAAAGTGTAAAATAGGAAAAAGGAAAACGTGTTTTGAAGGTGCACCATGCAGGATTTTAGGTTTGTCAACACAACGCTCAAACTTACACCCTCTTTCGAATGAACAGTGGCAGAGGCACACACCTGTGTGTCGTTATTGGCTGGGGGCTACACACTAACTGGCCAATGATTGCCTCTCAAAGTCCTGAGCCCAACCCAAAACAACAAAAAAGGAAATGCAGGCAGAGGACATTTTCCATAGACACAAACACCATCACACACTCCTGGTTGTTCTGCAAACCCTGCATAATGCACCTTTACATAAAAAAACTCCCCTTTAAATGATGTGGATTAAACATAACTTAAAAAGTTTACACATGTATATATGTAACAAGTTTAGTTCTTTAAATTGTTATTAATTATGTGCTATTTGTGTTTTTAAGTTAATGTTTGTTTCTTAATAGGATTCATCACAAGGCAACTCGGTGTACCAGATAAATATAATCCATTACATCAAGCAGAAGTACCCAGAGCTGCAGGTTGTGGGTGGAAATGGTAAATGTCTGCTACTACCAAATGTGTACTACCGAATGTGTACTACCATGACCACTTCATTTTAGTTGTTATATCTTAAGGTTTCTAACCTTCTTGATTCTCTTTTTGAAGTTGTCACAGCTGCTCAGGCGAAGAACCTAATCGACGCAGGTGTGGACGCACTGCGAGTGGGAATGGGGTGCGGTTCGATCTGCATTACACAGGAAGGTTGGAACTGCACATCTGTCTATTTAATTGTCTTTCCTAAAAGCATTAAATTACCCATGTATTGCATAATTAAAATAGGCATGAAATACTACAAATGACATGCAAATACTGTTGTTTCTTGCAATATAGTTTCTGCTATAGTTTCTCAGTTTCTGCTGCATCTGGTTTTCTCATTAACCAATCATAAAGCCCTTTATTGCACCTCATATCACATGCTAGCCAATCATAAAGCTCTTTATTGCACCTCATTTTACAACTAGAGTTGACGCATAATGCTTTGTTTGTACAGTAACTCCATATTAAGGAACATTATAAAATGAAAGTGAAATGAAAATGTCTATTTCTGTTTGCTTTAGTGATGGCATGTGGGCGGCCTCAGGGCACCTCTGTGTATAAGGTGGCAGAGTACGCTCGCAGGTTTGGGGTGCCAGTCATTGCAGATGGCGGCATTCAGACGGTCGGCCACATAGTGAAGGCGCTGTCCCTGGGGGCATCTACAGGTGCTTGCTGCTGCATTTGATTGTGTATTTTAATTCAAAAGTGGAGGGTAACAACACTGCCAATCAAACGTTTTTGTGTAGAAAAATGTCATTGGTTCAAATCTAATTTTTAATCATGGTTTTTACAAAACAAATAATTTCAGGCAGCTTGAGATTAGAATAGCAGAATGCAAAAACGTATCTCTGTAAGCAAAGCAAAGCCATGATAAATGGAGCATAACTAAAATATTTTAGTAGTTTTATGTGAAAACCACACAAGCTTCGTTTACAGGAAGTCTGAAATGGATCCTTCATGACCACAAATGTGTCCCGTGTGCAGTTATGATGGGTTCCCTGCTTGCCGCCACCACAGAAGCGCCAGGCGAGTATTTCTTCTCTGATGGGGTGCGGCTGAAGAAATACAGAGGAATGGGCTCTCTGGATGCCATGGAGAAGAATACCAGCAGTCAGAAACGCTACTTCAGGTGCGTTTATACGCCATGGACATGAAACCGTATCGGAGGATGTTCCTTGAGCACATTCGCTAGTATTGTTTAGCATCGAGTATATGTCGAATGTCACATGACCAAACTGGTCTCATTGCATCTGCGTGTCAGAGAAAGTGTAAACAGTGTGAACTGACAGTGATACCCATCATTTTTTTAAGGTAATCAGCTAACCTAGCTAGTTGGGTTTTTTTATTGATGTATTATTCTGTTTTGATTTACGAATGTCAGAAGAAATAAAATAAACCCAATAATCGGACGTAGCTCTGCTGAAGGCATCTGGGGTAAAATAGCTCCATATGTAATAAAGCACATACACAAGACCTGAACCAGATGCAATATGACCTGTTTTCTGTCTCCACATATGACGTTTGACATACAGCTTATTAGACCTGACTGTGTGTTCTGTGTGCTGATTGGCTGGGTGGCAGTGAGGGTGACAAGGTGAAGGTGGCACAGGGAGTGTCCGGGTCAGTGCAGGACAAAGGTTCCATCCATAAGTTCATCCCGTATCTCATTGCTGGAATTCAACATGGCTGCCAAGATATTGGTGCAAAAAGCCTCTCGGTTCTTCGGTGAGTTTAATGCAGACTTGCTTAATTGCTTCTTTGAAGTTTTGTACGTTTAAAGCAATGTGAAAATTCTGACACTGTGTGTGTGCACACTTTAGCTCCATGATGTATTCCGGAGAGCTCAAGTTTGAGAAGAGGACGATGTCTGCTCAGGTTGAAGGAGGCGTGCATGGACTTCACTCGTGAGTCACCAGGGGGCGCCAGCACTCAACTGATTGATTGGCTCAGCGCTACCTAAGTTCTTCAAAACTAGTATTTTTAATTGCTTTTTAATTTTGTCTTCACAGTTATGAGAAACGTCTTTACTAATGGAGGAAGTGGAACAAGAATGGGAAGTAGTGACCAAATACCTGAAAAAATCTGATACCCCAGGACATACTGAACCCCTACCTGCTAGCACCCCTTCTCTGATCTTCACCACACCACCACAGTGATGAGAAGGAGATGGAGAAGTTAAGTATTAGAAGTTTGAGAGCAGGACCTCAAACAAATTCAGTCCCCATGCCAATTGCACTCAAGGGAGTGTCAGGGTTACCAAAAAGCTGCCTATTTGTGTGTTTGCATCTGTGAGCAGATGCAGTGAGCAGACCAGCAAAAACAGGAGAGCGTCAGAGCTACTGTTCTTAAAAGCCTTTTCTCCTCTCCCACACTGATGTTGCAACCATGTTGGTGTTTGCATCATCAAATATCTCCATTATCACTTGCAAACTGATGACTGCCATGAGACCAAGTGCTCTAATTATACTTGAGGCAATCGTTTCCAGTCGATTTGCAACTACTGAAGATGCTATATATGTTTTAGTTTTAGAAGGAAAAGAACAGAGGTACATAGAAAACGGTCATATTTATGATGGTATGTCTACTGGTCAGACAAGTCTGTTTATCTTAGCGCTATGCTGCGTCCACCTTACTGTATCTTGTAACTGTGGGTACGATTTATACCGAAACATAATTATACCAAAACCAATGTATTGATGTACACATTTGTTGTTATTGTGTCCTGAAATTTTTGACCAAAAAGCTGGAACTTTTATTTGAAAATTTTGTGATTTAAGGTTATTAATTGAGGCTGATTTTTGTTGACTGGAATTGTAACAGAATTATGGAATGCTATTGAGACTCTGAAGAAGGTGTAAAGAGTTATAATGCGCATGCTGTGGCGTTTTTTATTGCAACGTTTATTTACAATATTACTGCCAAGTGCATTTTGTTTTGTTAAACTTGACTTCATATAATCTTTTACAATAGCCAAATAAATGCTCTGAGTTCCAGGTCCTCTTTACAGGATGTTTATCACCAAAATGTTCCCCACAGCTGTGTGTTGGGAGAACCAGTAAAATGCCTGATAAAACACGGTACTTGTGGCCAGATCATGTGGCTTCATATAACTGCCAAATGAAGCATGTCCTCTATTCGAATTTAAATGAAAGTGGTTTTGTAATTTTTTGTACCGATTTGATTTTCATTCAGTTCCCCCTAGTTTTCATGTACAAGTCAGAATTTAGTATGTGGACATTTACACAGCAGATTCCCTGTTAAATCAGCATAATGATGTACAAAGACATGGTTTGCATCCTTTAGCCAACTGGATGTTGCTTGTTTGCCATTTATTTTTAACCCAAGTTTGTTTACCACAGTGTACTTGACCGAGGTGGTATATCCTGTTCAATATTATTGAAACAAATAAACAGAATAAATTTGTTTTGTTTGTTTTAGGTGGTATGATATTTCAGCATTTGTGTATAAGATAAATATCGTGTTCATTTTATTTAAAATCTCCAACAGTCTAATGACAAACATTAGATATATCAGCAGTTTGTTCCACGTGATGTTCTCAAAACATGCACACTACAAAACGTACAGTCATTTTTCTTTGTTTTTAATACAGAGTAAAAGTGTATTGAGTAATTGAAAACATGGTATAAGACCTGGCAGATAAATTAGTAATTGTAGTTTATATCAAATATACATATATGAGATGGGTGGAATGGCAGTCTAAAGCTCAGTTTGTGAAGCATTAGATGTCAGTTATTAATGTCACCAGTAGATGGTAGTGCAAAAGCACTTTTAGGGTTCTCATTTCTCCATAACATGAAAAAATCTACATCTTGGGTCCTTCATCAGCATTATAATGTGTTCTTGCAAACTCACAGGGACTTGCGGTTA